>OU911083.1:8940000-9147500 GCA_918358865.1 Melinaea marsaeus rileyi | reverse complement strand
AATTTTCCGTCAAGTTGTTTTCGAGCCTACTCGTGACAAAAATGTGAAAAAGTCTCCAGTGGAGCGCTCCGCTCGCTACGCTCGATAAAAGGAGAAACATATAAAAGGCCTTGGAGAAATACATCGTAACAAAGAACAGTGAAGGTGGCACGATTAAAAAAAAACCTTAAACTTGATATCTGGGTACTTCCGTACACAATATTCTTATATTCGTATTAATAATTACCTCTTTCTAGGTCACAATGTACTTGTAGTGCAATTTATTACATACAGTAATACCCCCGCTTTACGCGAGGGATACGTTCCAAAAAAAATCGCGTTAACTGAAATTCGCGTATAACGAGGTTTATGATTAAACATAGTCAAAAATTATTATAAAAAAATACAAATCATTTTAATCAATCACTTTAATTCTAGGAACACTTTATGCAATACATACTCTTATTTTTTACGGAAAAATACATCTATTGTTGATGACTACATTATATTTATACACACTCTTTCGCGTAATTCGAGGCATTTGAGCGCGAAATTTGCATCCGCGTTATAGTGAAACCGCGTATAACGGGGTCGCGTAAAGCGGGGTATTACTGTACTATAGTAAATAGGTAGGTAATTTTTAATTCACCAATACATGTGTTTCTATTAAGCTATCTTGTTATATCAAATTAGTTTTAAAAAGTTATATCAAAATTAACAAAACCACCTAAATATAAATTATACTAAATAATTTAATTAAATACAATATATTTATAATAAAAAAAAATTCTAACAGTTTTTCATTTTAAAGAATTCGCATATCTTACTTACGTGTGTTCTAAAACAACGCCATTCTTATTCTCAAACGACGTTCAAATATAACGAGTTTCACGCACATTTAAGATGCAAATTAAATAATAGAATGAAGATTCTAGAAACTTTTTTGGTTCCTCGAATACACGGAAGGAAAATTGAGCTTTTAGAACTGGGTACAACAATTAATTTACATTTATTACGAGAAATTATCACAGATTTCGGTGAAAACGTGTTTCAAACTTATTAGTGTTACTAATACACATAGGTTATAATTTAGTATACCTTCAATATAAACAATAATAAATCAATCAAAATACTACCTTAGTTAAACATAACTTTCCAAATCCCTGAAAAGACCAAAATGTATTAAACTCCATTTGGAGCACGGAAAAACTTCTGTCATTGAAATCATAAATAATAATAATAATAATAATAATAATAATAATAATAACAATAATAATAACCTTAAACAAGTAATAATAACAAATCTGATATTATTAAAAAGAATCGCAAAAAACGAGTTATTCAAAATCAACATTTGGAACATTGGATGAACGAACGTGTTTCTAAAGTAAAAAAATATAATATTTTAAATGTATAAATGTGCATATATAATCGTGCCTCACATAAGGTCATCTTATCATACCAAGCTAAAAGCGGAGGCGATATCGAGCTATGCTAAACAACCTCGATTTACTTTTATAATATAATATAAGATAATATTTTAATTACATTTAATTTAAATAGTTTCGTACGTGTGTTAAATGCTTTATTTATATTATTTGTTGCCTCCCATGTAATTTTATATTACTTGTTACTTGCTATGTAAACTGCATTCACAAGACATCAAGTCTGTGACGTCAATTAAATGATTCATATTTTGCTTCCAGAAAGAAACCTCAAAAATTTGTTTATCGTGTTTTTATATAAAAAAAAAAAACAAAAAAAGATATCGAGTGGTAAACACCTAATGTTTGAACATTGTTATGAAGTAATGACCTATTAATTACATAATATATTAACCATATACAACTTAAATTTTGCTACAACTTTAGCAAAACAAATCAAGAGTAAATAAGATATTTTCAAGAGTGAGTTTAGGTAGAGTCTAAGAGATCCTTAAATACATAAGGTTATTGAACTAGATCTAAGAAATGAGACTCATCCTGACTCTTAATACATAATCAGCGGAATTCGTAATGTAAATAGAATTTCCTCTTACTTTTTCCTTAGTGAAACGCTTCAAGTCGATCAGTTTCTGGTACTGTCGGAGCGCCCGTAAGTATAGACGAACGGGCAGGTCAGCTGGCATGGACACACTCTCCGGGTTCCGGGATGTAACACCCGTGCCACTCATAGTCACAAACAATCACACTTAAAACATTTCATTAATATAATTAAAATGGCCGAAGAACGATTTGCGCGTCCGTAGTGAACGTCGGTTTCACGCAGCACTGGCCGCTGACGTACCGTCCGCCCCGCGCATGCGTACTCGATGTACCGGATTTGCAAAAGAAACTCACAACTATGTACCCACGCTTCGACTTTCCCTGCTCAGTCCGACAGGCCAGCGACCTGACCCGGTTTTTCTATAAATAGGTACCATAATGTTCACGAGGGCTTTATAAAATGTGTAGTCGCAAATAACTGAGCTTTTAAAAATAATCCATAACTTACTAAATTATATAGCAGGGGGCACGCATTCTAAAAATATTATTCACAAGAACTCTCAAAGCGTTACGTTATACACTGTAGAGAAACGGAATAATCTATAATGGATACATAGCACAAATGTAACTATGTTACTAATTAACAATGCAACTATATAATATATTCCAAACTATTCACCTTGTGTAGGAATGAAATATTTTAAACAATACAAATATTTCATTGACATCTATTTGACACTGACAGGTGTTAATTTATTATCACATTTCAATATAATTTGTAAACTTTAGATAATTAAAACTGTTTGTTAATGTGTAAATAGAAATGATATTGTAAATAAATAAATACATAAGAATTATAATAGCAATGTCATTAATAACCTATATTTTTTGTATTTCTGAATGCAAGAAGAATCAGTCATCATTTCGTTCATCCTAGTTCCTAAATAATGATCTATTCATACTAAATAGTATTTAAGACACAATATATATTTTATTCACTTCAATAACGCACTTGTAACTAAAAAATATTTAAATCCACAAACAAATGTACTTACACAGGTATCCTTTGTCAACATAACCTCAACTTTCTTCTTTTATACTTTAATATACATATAGTATATTGCAGATATTTGCACTGTATTTATAACATTAGATTTTAAACGAGATAACACGAACAGTTCACAGACAAACAGATAGAACAGACGGATTCCTGAATAACCAAACCGGTTTCCGCTCCCCCCGTTGGAGCGTCCCGGCTACTATAACAGTAATTCTTAATATAGATAAATATGCCAGATGCAGTAACCCTTTTAAAATGATCACTATAATTAAAGGGACAGAGTTGATTTTTAATCAAATTATTTTAATTTGTCGGTTAGTAAAGATTAAAAGATGAATTGGATGTGTCTTTTCTTATTCTGATCTAATCTTTTCCCGGTTAACTGTGACAGTCCAAGCGGTAGGTCATGGCTATTGACGTTATATTAATGGCCGCCGTGTGAAAGTGACATTATGATAAACAATGAAGGGAAATGAAAGTTTAAGGGCATTAGTTTAGTCAACTTTCTTATAATAGAAAACTTACGCAATCATCATTCATTTTAATATATTTTTATACTAGCTGTATCCACGGGTTCATTCGTTTTGGAATATGTATTTTAAATCCTAGTTACTCCTTAAAACATCAGTTATCCGCCATTGAAAGTCCTATATGCATTTAATGAAACGCTGTTAATTTGGAATTACAAACGGACACTACAATTTTATTTATATGTATAGATACCTACACATGAATAAACAAAATAAGTATTCCAATATCAAAGTACTTATTATTAAAACCAATATAGTTCTCAAGAAACGACAGATGTCAAGATTTTTTGTAAATAGAATATTAACGAAGTTATTTAATAATAATCAAATATTCTAATGTTCTGTTTAGTTCGAATATATTGTAGTTATATTATTTATTTTGTATTACATCGATTTTAGTTCATAAATGAAGTAAATCAGATATAAATTTATTCAACATAATCTTAGAGATCACGTAAAAAGCATGAGGACCCCCCGGAGGGCATGTATGAAGAGGTTGATGTCTGTGGTCGAGGCGAAAGAGGTATACAGGGACCGTAGCGTTTGGGGCTCCGTCGTCTCTGGCTTCCCCGCAAGGGATATGGCGTGAAGATAAATAAATATAATAAATAATCTTAGAGATCTTTACATACATATTAAAGGATCAGACTTCAGATACTCATGTTAATATATGCAACCTATTTTTACGAAATAAAAAAGAAATATAATTACAATACTAGCAATACTATTAATTAATATTATTGTTATGAGTTTAACAGACACACAATTATACACAGATGCACGGTCTATATGCGTATTTGTGTGTCAAAGCTCCAAAACGGATGAACCGATTTTAGTACGATTACTTGAAAAGAATATATAAAAAAATCATATATACATGTAGGGATGATTTTTAAATATTTTTTTTTTCTATTATTATTGTTAGTAATGACTTCAAAAAAAATATAAAAAAATCGTAATAAAAACACATTAATTGTGCTAATATTTTTTAAAGAAACATAAATATTTTTGTGGTAAATAGGTTTTATAAAAGCACTTGTCTTAGAAGTGATCTTGAACATCTATACATATAAATTATATTGAAATGTCCGTTTGTAATTCCAAATTAACAGCTTTTCACTTATTGCATGCTAAAGTATATACGGTACTTACATAAAAAAATGTATATTTACATGTTTGTTTCTTTGGTCCAGCTAATCTCTAAAACGGCTGGATCGATTTTAACAGGACTTTCACTGGAGCATAGCTAATGTTATAAAGAGTAATTTAGGTAATCTACTTTAAAATTTAAAAAAATATTCCACGCGAAGTCGTGGGTACAGCTAGTATTATATAAAAATAAATATTAAAAAAATATATTATAAAAAGTAATTTTTAATTAAGGCAAGGTTTTTATATTATAATATAGATGTATTATAAAAAAGACGGCTCTACAGATAATAATAATACTCACAGATTGCGAAATTTTGCAAAGTTTTCCCATTTTTTTTATTCTAAAAACTCTATCTTTATTAAGAGGTTATGTTATTATTAAAATTCATTATATAAATATATTATAATTATATGTTTATAGATACAATACTAGAAAGTTACTTTCTTTTTAAAATGTAAATAAAAATCCGTCAACAATATGAACTATCAAATAATAGTACCCTGTCTGACCATAAGATGAGATTATCAAAGTATATATTAGTTTTAACTTCAAACTGACCTTTTTTGAATATAAAACAAAAAACAGACTATACAGAATAAAAACATTGTTTACACACACACACACACACACACACACACACACACACACAACATTACGTAATACAGTACAATGTGCTCTGACGTCAATGACTGAGGTCCTTCAAGTTTGTCTGCACTATAGTTTAACATCACGTACATACAGCTTTACATATATATTAATGATTTATATTATTCTCCTTTATAGTATAAAAATGCGTATTAAAAACTGCATTTAACTTTAATTTACTTAACTCAAACTTAAGAAAATTTTACCTAAATAACATTATATATTAATAGGTGATATTAATATGTATGAGTTACGTTTCCTCTGACGCAATAGCTGGAATTTAATTATTTACAACAAATCCAATAATTTTTTTTTTAAGGACATTTTTCAATTTTTTTTTATAAGAACCATCACCTAACGTGTGTCTTTTTGATTGCAAAGTTTCATAATTTTCCGTTTAGTAGTTTTCGAACCAATTCGTGACAAAGAATGTAAAAAGTCTCCAGTAAAACGCTCCGCTCACTTCATTCGCCTTGCTCAAAAATGAGGATGGCACCAACTTTTTCTTATCCCAATTTTTTGGGATGGCAACATGTCAATCTTTCACGGTCTTGTCATCTAAATTGGACAGTGAATTAAGAACTAACGGAATACGTACATTCTTTGTTTTATACAAAGAATGTTTTCCTGATAGATATATTTTTTTAAATTTATGTATTTTATACAAGTTTCCTGTAACCATTATGAATAATATTAAAATTAAACGCAGTTGTACTTCTGTTTGACTTAGGAAAGTATTATGTATACAAATTTTATTTGTCTGCGTCTTGTCTTCGTTTGTTTTCTTACATAATTTTAAAGTGTCTTTTGTAACCACAAAGGGTAAATGTAAATAAAAAATAAAGACATTTTGGGTATTGAAGTTATAATTTCTGTTTTTTTTGTTTGTTTTACAATAATTTTAATGACATCGATACATTGTTTTGAATTAATAATGTATATATAGCTTAATTAAATGAAAAATACAATTATAAATTAATTAAATAGTAACATATTTGATTAAAATCCTTATTCATATAAAATGTATTTGTTGGTTCAACTTACTAAATATTAAACATTCAAGTTCATTGAACTCTTGTATATCCTTGTATATTCGTTTATATTAAATGAATACACAAAAGTATAAATCATTATATAATGATTTAGTTACAACTTATAATATTGTATATAAAGTCATTTTTTCAGTTCACATTCATACATTACTCTCACATAACATCCGACAGATATTAACACGTTTGTATGTAAGGGAAACAAGATTTTGACGTTCAAGATGGCGGATTACTTTGACACTTTGCCAACCAAGGACCGTTGACAATAAATGATAAAAAAAATATTATAAAATATTTCATGAGAAACCCCTAAATTTATTTTTCATTTTTAGTGTATATTTAATAAAAGCGTTTTTTTTTCTTAAATACATCTATTTCAAAGTTACTTCAAATATAATATACATATCATTATTAAAACTCTACCCGTCTCTTCTGTCTCCCTCTCTTCTTAAGCTTAAACTCATGATTCTCCACTACATGTATAAACCACATTATATCTTTAATTCTTATCTTACGATTTATTCTCTTGATTTTAGATATTCTAGAATTAAACAATCTTTTCAACATTATACAGTCATACAAAGACCATCAATTAGAAGTAGAAAGATAACATAACAAATGAATTCATTTAAATAACATCACTAAATAACAAAATTCTATTGACTTTAAATTAACAATAGATAAAAAAAAACTGTGACTTGTAATTGTAATATGACTTGTATAATAATTAATCGTGTTTAATTAGTTTATTATATGTGACATCTTTTGTACTAACAAAATCACTAGATAACCGAGTCTGGGAAGCGTCTGGGCGAGCTGATAAGGAGGTCAAAGTCCGAAGTCTAATTTTATTTTAATAATTATTCTATTCGTATTAAGACTAGCTGTGCCCACGACTTGGTTTGCGCGGAGTTTTTTAACTATATAACCAGCTAGTGGAAGTTCTGTTAAAATCGGTTCAGCCGTTTCAGAGATTAGCCGAAACAGACAGACAGACTCAAATTAAAAAAATACTTTTGTTAATGTAAGTACCATATATAGTTTCATATGCATTGATTAAAAAGCTATCAATTTTAAATTACATACAGACAGTTGTAACTTTAGGGTCCTTAATCGTGACCTCTAAATTGTGTCCCAATTAGATTATGAATATAAATACAGTCGAATAATTATATATAGCAATAAATTTATAATATTAAAATAATAATGGAATAAGCAAATAATTAAAATTACTTCGATCCTAAATTGATGAAACCTTATAAAGGTATTCCTTCTTTAAAAATATTATATTCTATTCTAAGCATTAATTTATTACATACAAATTAATAGTTATATATATATATATATATATATATATATATATATATATATATATATATATATCTTCAAATATTAAAAGATAAGGATATCACAGGTTAAAGTCCTTGCTTGCATCATGTGTTTATTGGAAAAAGATATTCAAGTTGTTATTAATAAACAAACAAACGGACAGATATATACAAATATATATGTATAATGCGAATATCAATGAAAATCATTGAGAAAGATTGGTTGTGGTTGTAATCACACAATTAATATCATTAAATTATATACAAGACATTTTAAACTAAACCATTTATCCTAACTTGGTATTTGAGTTTACATAATATTATGTAAACTCAAATACCAAGCCCTCTCAAATTAATTAACAGGTACAATTTGAACATAAACTGTATATACTTTTATAGTAATTAAAAAGCATGAGGACCCCCCGGAGGGCATGTATGAAGAGGTTGATGTCTGTGGCCGAGGCGAAAGAGGTATGCAGGGACCGTAGCGTTTGGCGCTCCGTTGTCTCTGGATACCCCGCAAGGGATATGACTTGAAGATAAATAAATAAATAATAAATAGTAATTAAATATCAAAATATGATAAAATTTTTGAATACTATGAAATATATATATATAATAGGCTATGAATTTTATTAACTTCCAGTTGTTTTTATGAATGCACGAACACACAAAAATATCAAATATGTCGGCATTTACATTCTTTTATATAGCAATAACTTTTCTTATTTAACTATTTCATTATATATATATTGCAGTACTCATCAGTGTATGGAAGCGCCATTTCTCACGTTCTACCATTGTGTACATATATACATACATACATACATTGTATATATGGAACGGAAAATCAGAAGACCGTGCGAATGTTTACTGTTGATGAAATCGATTTGATAACATAACATTCAACCTAATTGTTTTTATAACTAACTGACTGATGGTGATGAACTAAACGATGACTAATGGTGATGATGATGATTTACTCACGTATTACTATGTAACAAGCATCTAAAGTTAACTATTTGTAATTAAATAATCATGACATCCGCTACAATGTGACTATATAGAATTTTATAGTTCTAAGTAAATATGTTTTATATATATTTCTTGTTGAGTAAACCTTTTTCTTAAACCCCGAGGGAACATTGGGAAAATGTGTTATTTTGATAAACAGGTTTTATTTAAGAGCTACGTATTGGCTTTATTCTCAATCAATCAAATCAATATCAATCTACAATACTGTCGATTGAATTATTTTGAAACTTAGATATATATATATATATATATATATATATGTATATGAAGATATAATAATTATAACATACTAGCTGTGCCCACGTTTCTTTCTTGCGAAATATGTTTTTTTTAATAAGTTGTTCTTGATATGTATCTATGTACCAGTGAAAGTCATGTTAAAATCGGTCCAGCCGTATCAGAGATTAGCAAGACCAAAGAAGCAGAGAAAAATTTAAAAAAAAAAGATTTTTTTATGCCAGTACCGCAGGAATATATACTTTCATATGCACTTAGTGGAAAGCTGTTAATTTCTAATTACAAACTGTTAATTCTATATTATTTATATCTATAGATTAAAAAATTAGATAAAAAAAATATAATTTCATAGGATACATTTTAGCATAACATACAAATTTCCATACAAACATCTCTTTAAATGTATTCGTATTAGAACATGATAAGATAAGTAATGAGATGGCGCTAACCCAGTGGGAAGAATCCATTGCGATAAGAGATAACACGAAGCGCCATCTGGGGTCAACTCAACGCAGTTACATAACTACTTCATCATAAGAAGACTATATGGTCTATTACTTTTATCAAGATTAACACTAAATTAAAGGTTAAAACCGGTCAAATTGACCGTTCTTAAACTTTTGTAAAAGTTACACATTTTTAAACGTTATAATATCGTTATCAAACTACATGACAATTCTGAGTATATGCATATAATATTGTCTACACTCTTTACTTTTAGTTATTTCTATTATTACCTGTGTAACTTTTAATTACCGGTCAATTTGATGGCGTGCGGTAAGAACAGGTGCACAAGAATTGTCGGTAGGTTTAGTGTTAACATTGATTTGTGTCGTCTATAATCAAATAAAATAATTATAAAAATATAAAACCTATTTAAAAAAATGTTATATTATTGTTACTTAAAAAAAAATTAGAAAGGTTGTGTTTTGAAACTCAATGTAACGAAAAAATGCGTCACAACGTCACAACAAAAATAGGAGAGAATGAGACAGAAGACATTGCTGCTATAGTGGTGCCATCTATTGCTCTTTAAACTGAAGTGAGGTATAATAATATATTGGAGTAAAGTTGCAATAATGAGTATGGTTTTATATTACTTAGAATAAGAATACTGATATGAATATACGTATGTGGAAAAAATTAGCTTTGAGTGGAACTCAACCACAAATTTTTAATATTTCCCAATCTGGTAAAACCAAGATAATATTGAAATTAATATTGTTAAACCAATATTTTAATAATTATTAATTGTATCAAAAACTTAGAAATCAAACAATTTTAATTATATATATATTGATTTAAAATTAAAGCTAATAAATAATTTAACGAATGCTTGAACATTATTTAAATATCGCCAGAGTTAAGACAAATAATTATGTATAGCAAGGATCAATTATATATAAAAAATATGTGATGTTAATCAAAGTCGTGCAGAGACCAGACCAGACCAGACCAGACATTAGCAGTTTACTTGCGCACCGCAGAACCCCGGAGCGACGTGAGCTGCGCGTGCGCAGTACATACGTCCCACTACGCAAACCATAACTTACAACTACATGTTACTGCCAAGTCGGAAAATAATTGCAAATTCCATCCATACATTTGTTTTCATTATTGTTAATGACGTTATTGTATGTATAATCACTAATTATAACCAGTTATTTAAATTTATTATAGCAACAATATATATATATATATATATATATATATATATATATATATATATATATATACTAGCAGACCCGGCCACGCGTTGCTGTGACTATGGTTTTTGTTATATTACATTGTAGTCAACTATTTATGGGGTAACGGTAAGAGCATCTGCCATTAGAATAATAAACAAATAATTTGCAATAAAATAATATTACGACTATGATTTCAGATGAAAACTATCCTGTCTTTTAAGCCTGATCAAACTGCACGTGGTGTGAGAATTTTATTAAAATCGGTTAAGTAGTTTAAGAGTCCATCGCGGACAAACAACGTGACACGTAATTTATATATATTAAGATATATATGTATATTATTTACGAAAAAGTGTGTTTTTTATTATGAACACCAAAAATTATATCATCATCTTCCTGCCCTTATCCCATTTTGGGGTCGGCACAGTATGTTTCTTTGTTCCCGGGCTAGCTTCTCGCGTGGCACCGGTATTACCATACTGCTTTAAAGATTTGGCTTAAAAAAAATTTGGCACCAAAAATTATATAAATGTTTAAAATCAATTTTGTATTCATACAAAAAAGAGAAAATATTTTCTTTTTATATTTAATATTAATTCATCGTAGCATTATGTTCATGCGTCACTGTTACGTTAATGATATTAATAATATTTTAAATTTATATGAATATTTATATAAGATAGTATGTGGTGGTGCGATGCGCTCGCGCACTGAGTTTCACTGAGCCAGTGACGTCAATGACGACCGCTTACCTACACTTTCTCTTCAAAATATTTTCTAATAATGTACTTAACTAAACAACATTAACTATAACTACACTATAACTATAACTATAACTACATATAAATTAAATTGAACTGTCTGTTTGTTATTCCAAATTTACACGTTTTGCAAATGCATATGAAAATACATACGTTACTTACATAAAAAGAACTGTTTTTTATGGTCCGGCTTGTCTCTAAAACGGATATACCGATTTTAACAAGACTTTCACAAACGAAGTCATGGGTGTAGCTAATATTGTATATAATAAGTCAAAATCTGCAAAACATTAGGGAAATATGAAGATACAATAATAGCAACATCCTTTCAACTTCCAGTAATCAATTATTTTCCGGTAAAGTTTTTGGTTTATCCCGGTACTCGGTTTATCCCTATACGTATATATAAAAAAATAAACAGCGTAAAATCCCTATTTCATCTTACACCAAATGTGTAAGTGCCACAAATGTGTAAGATGTGGTATCAATCTTAATTTTATTTTGATATCTTTTATTATTTAAAATAATATTTCAATGGGTTGAAACCAAATAATAGAACACAAAAAATAATGATTTCGAATAACCAACATATATCCGCAAAATTCGGATTGTCGAGTACTTTTTTAAATTCTAATGGTGCTGACAGATTTCCCAGTTGCCATATTGGTCAAAACAAAACGTCACTGACACCGGACGCCATCTTGAGTTTGTTAAGGATTACTGAAGTCACAGTTTAAATCTTACTGAAGTCACAGTTTAAATCTTACATCTTCGAGAATCTATTTAACCCGAGCAAAGACGGGTTTTCATTTAGTTTGTTATAAATGAATATAACAGCAATTAAATAATAATATAACATTTGGAACAAGTTCGTTATATATTCAGTGACGTCAAACGTTGATAGGTATTGAAAATACCAAAGTGGATTGTTAAAAATTAAAATCTATATATATATATATATATATATATATATATATATATATATATATATATATATATATATATATATATATATATATATATATATATTTCAATAAACGTAAATCATATTTATGTTATAAATTAAGTTAAATATAAATTGTTATTGTTAGTTATTTTCTGATATAATTCAAAGTCAAAGTTTACATTTTACAAGTAAACATATATTGCATCTATGTCTATTTTCACGTTAAACACCGGTAAGAAACTATGGAGTTTCTTTTTAGAGAATATCCATGGGGATATTCTCTAAAATTAAATATTGTTAGCAAAACAATAGAGATCATATATATATGTATGATGTCAAGGAAAATAATTAACAAACCAAAAAAGAACTTCTCTATAAACTCATTAGACAACCCAAATGAATGAAACGAATGGATAGTTTGATAATAGGTCGTAAAATAAACGTTTATTAATACGAAGCAGGAAAATGCTAGATTACTAGAATTAGTCTTGACTTTATAAAATAAAATAAAAAAGGTATATCAACAATATACATTATTTTAAGTATATCTAAATCAAATTAAAGATATCGCAAATTAAGTATATGATATATAATTAAAGAGAAATTAGACCAAATAATTATTTTATGAATTGGATAAAAAACGCAAAACTTGTTTATTTTATATTATTGGAGGGCAAATCTCGCAATAATTTTAACAAATTTCTAATGTTAGGAGATCTCGCGGTAACAGATATATATCCAGTACCTTGTTTTTACGGAAAATGTTTTTTTTTTAAATAAAAGTTACCTAAGTTGCTTATCAGTTATCCGTCAGTTAAAGTGGTGGTAAAATCGATCCAGCCGTTGCAGAAATTAGCCGAAATAAACAGTCATTTTTTACGAACGAACTTTGTTCGTTCTGTATTGTTTTCACTTTTCTCGGATGGATAGATGAATGTCTGTGGACAGGAAAAAAATTTTAAGTCCGAGAATTTGTAGGGTTTTTTTTTATATAATCGAAAAACATCTATTGTGTCTCGCTGAGTTTAATAAAAAACTTTTTTTTTTATTTTTTGAAAATTTTTCTTTTGTCAATTAGTGTGTATTAAAATTTATGTAAAATTTTTTACAATTTATTTTTGTGTGTAGTTTATGTACGTATTTAATGATTACTTTTAAACAATAATTTTCATAACATATAACTTAAAAATCAATTGTTTTTTTATTAATATTATTAATAATTTCGTCAAAGTTCGTTCGGGAAATACTCTGGATATTTGCATCTTTTCAATTTATTTTTAATGTACAACATATACTTTCTGCTTTTCATTTGGAATTACAAATAGACAGAAATATAGTATATCTAGATATATATGTATATTTAAAACACAAATCCTCGTTGGGATTTTAACCGTCCTTGCTATTTCTTATTTGGATTAAAACCTTTATCGATAGCAATTAAGTTGAACGACCACTGACACAAATCACAAAATACTCTGAAGTACTCTTAACATCATTCAAATGGTCTTTTATCTTTAGTGCTGTGAAAGTAGGCAATTATCAATAAACATTTTTGACTTGCAATTACATCAATACTTATCATTTGTTGAGTGAAGCGATCGTAGGGAGCGGAGCGTTTTACTGGGGACTTTTTCACATTCTTTGACACGAATAGGCTCGAAAACTACTTGACGGAAAATTATGAAATTTTGCAATCAAAACGACCCACATTTGGTGATGGTTTAAAAAAAATTTGAAAAATGCCAAAAAAAAAGAATTGAAAAATGTCACGTCAAAAAACTGATATCTCATTGAAGTCAATGGGAAACGATGAGTCATTACACTAGGCTCGCTTCGCTCAATATGGAAACGGTCTGTTTTCGCCCCTAGTAAGATATAGATTGACGATGATGATTCAGTTGTTTGTGATAAGCTAGTGATGATGACCACTGCATGTATTTTATTCCACTTCATTCTACTCAGATCCAAAAACTCGTGGAATATTACCAGTAAATAATAAAGGAAATTTTTTTTAAAGAGTACATTGCTTTGTAATTCCGTACAAATATTAGAACAAGGATTGTCTAATCTCACACCGGTTTTAATACAATCCTCCAACTAATATTTTGAATTGGTAAATCAACACGCTAAGTGTACTAAGTACAATACACTAACAAAGAATTTAATAACAAACTACAGCTACTATATTACTAAAATTATATATATCAGTCAAAAATGTATAAATTGTAGATAAATTACGTAAATAAAAAAACTTTATTAAACTGGTAACGAAAATATTACTTAAAATTAAAAAAAATCTAATAAACATGATGTTAATAAAAATGATTTATTATTATATAAAAAAACATTAATGACCTTTAATAATAATCGAATAATATTTTTAACAATTTAGATTGTATGTATTTCGATAATCATGTGGATGGTCCGTTGGTCCAGTGGTTAGTGACCCTGACTTTTACACCAAAGGTTGTGAGTTCGATTCCCATTACAACGAAGTATATTTAGTTGTCTCATGCCTTCATGGGTGGGCAATTCATTACAATGGCGCCGTGATCAGTATGCATGAGATGTGACATTCTAGGAACCGGACTCTTCACAAATTTATTCTTCAACGCTTTGTAATAACTAGACACAAAATGATAAAAACTTCAGACCATTTTCGTGAAACTGATATTAAAAAGACAAAATCATTCACATTCATTTAAGAAAAATAACTAAAAATTAAAAAAAAAAATTTTGTTGTGTCTAGACAAAAGTCAACAATGCATTGGTTGCTACAATGTCTTGTTAGAATGAAAACATGAAACTAAAAACATACTATTTTCGTGATAACACGAGAACATTACAAAAAAAATCATTCAAACTCAATTAAATTCATTTAAGATAAACATTTTCATATCTTATAAAACGAAATCTTGTCTTGTCTAGACAGAAGTCAACACTATCTTGGTTGCTACAATGTTTTGTTAGAATGAAAACATGAAACTAAAAACATACTATTTTCGTGATAACACGAGAACATCACAAAAAAAAACATTCAAATTCAATTAAATTCAGATAAACATTTATAAATCTTAATAAACAAAGTCTTGCAATATCATAAAACAACAATGTCTTGGTTGCTGCAATATTATAAGGTTTACACTGCTCTGGTGTGAACAGTTTGTGTTTAATTGTAAGTGTCGTAATACAAGGGATCAAGTTGCACTGAGAACGTAACTGGAATTACAGCGAGGTCAGATAAAGGTCATAACGTCAATGATATAATACTCTGCATAGTATATAGTATATTATATATATTACTTGTATCTATATTTAACTTTTATAACTTAGTTTTTAAAGACAATACAATTACAAACAATTTTAATACGCGTAATAAAAAAGGAAGAAACATAGTTAAGTGTTGTCAGCACTAATTGTATAACATCCTAATTAAATGGCAATTAAGTTTAGTTACACGTAATTGTTACTATATCTAACCAAAAAAAAAACCAGATACGATCATAGAAGAAAAAAATATTTAGTAATTTAGTATCAGAAAAATTAACAAACAATTTTTTTTTTGTAAATTGTCATTAATTTTAGTTTAGTTGTTGCATCCGTCTTTAGACTACCATGTTCTCAATTTTAACTATAGTTAAGTTAGGCGGGCCGGCGATACCTCCGATAGAAACCTTGTAGAGTACAACCTCAACATGGCAATTTCTCACGGTGACTTCGAGGCTATGAAAAAGTAAGTGAACTTAATAACCTAGCTTACTACTACTACTATTTACTTTATTTATTATTACTATTAATTTCTAAAATAGCTTTCGAAAACTTGTGCAGGTGTACAATTTCCTGCGAAGTTACCATCGAAATTAAAATCATAAAAAAATTGTTTTAAAATTACAATGTAAGGCATGGACAAATGTCTATGGTCATTAAGAAAATAAAAACTATAGTTAAGGAAACTTTTTAGCATCTTAAACTGTTTTCAAGCTCAATGATTAAAATTAAGGGAACTGAATTTCCAAAAAAAAATGTAAAACTAAATCATTATCTTGTATCACAAGTCTTTCTTCTCATACGCATATTTATGGAGATAAATTATAAAATAAATATTGATAAGTCATCTTCAACTACACAGTTTAATTAACGTTTAAAACATGTAATTATTAATATAAAGTATAAAAAGATAATTACTTAACACTAAACCTACCGATAATTCTTGTATACTTGTTCCTACCACACGCCGTCAAATTGACCTTTAATTAATTTTTTTATTATTATGTAACGCATATAATAATGGAAATAACTAAAAGTAAAGAGTGTAGAAAATATTATATGCATATTCTAAGAATTATCATGTAGTTTTATAACGATTTTATATCGTTTGAAAATGTGTAAGTTTTACAAAAGTTTAAGAACGGTCAATTTGACCGGTACTTGGTAGGTTTAGTGTTAATACATTAATAAATCATTTTGTGGAATAATACTAGTTTCTAGTAAAATCAGAATACACTTGTAATATAAAAAGTTTTATTTCAGACGGACTTAAATAGTCTAAGTATCAATAGAAGATACAGCTAATATTTAATATTGTATATTTATTAAAATTACAAAATAAAGAATCCATTATAATAAAATTAATGAAAATTAATAAAAAAATCTATCATTAATCGATTATTATTAAATTCTAAATATTAACAGATATATTATTTAAATAGTTATATAAAAACAGTGACAAATACGAGAAATAAAAACAAACTCGTAACGCCAAAATTTCGTCTTCAAAAAGTTAATAAATCCTTCATGAGTTTGAGTATATATAACAAAATTCCACAAGATATCTTAGACCTTCCATTTCTTAGTTTTAAATCTAAAATAAAAAGTATTATTAAATAAAGCTTATTATAACGTTCAAGAGTCTGTAGTGGATCGAAATATGTGGAACTTAAGTTGTTGAATCATTTTGCAGGATTTATATTATAATGTACATCACCTAAGATTACTATATTTCTTTTGAAAAGAGCAACTGTTGAGTTTCTGGCCGGCTCTTCTCAACAGAGCAGCATTCCGAGCCGGTGGTAGGACTGACTACACTGACCTTTTTTTGTGTTGTATTAATTAAAATCAATAGTGCGTGTAAATGCCTACTTAAATAAAGATATTTTGAATTTGAATATATATATGTAATATGATGGACGATACCGAAGTAAAAAAACACACAATTGAATTTATCTAAAACAGAAAAATTTAATAGTATTATAAAATTAAACATTAAAATTAATTAAAAACAAATGTTATCTACTAACCTAAAACAGAAAAATCGACAATTAAAGGTTTTTACTTCCAAGATTGTCCAGGCAATGAGAGATAACAATTATATTACTTGACGAGCAGGATTAAAATCTCCATGTGAAGTCCGCTGTCATTGTCATTCGTTAATTGCCATATCATAAATATTAGGCAGCGTTCAGATACTTGTACAGTAGTCCATGTACACAACATACAATAGACAAAACTTACATATATATTTATATTTATATTATATAAAGTAATTTAAATGATATGAAAACTTAAATTAAATTTTAATGACGTATTTATAATATTAACCTCAAATCAAGGGTCAAGTTTAATAAAATCGTTTAAATGCACCTCGTTATAGTTATCGTATCACGTCCCTGTACAGAATTCCTGTGTGGTCAATTTAATATTTAACATTATGTATGGAGTGGAATAATTCATGGGCGCTGGTATAGTATTCCTTGGAGCAATGAACTCGACGTGATCTTCAGGGAGTCATAGCACTTAATTAATATGGGATAAAAATATTCAAAAAAAAATTTTTTTATCACATTTTTTTTTATTTAGATTATATTCTATTGGATGAGTGTGATCGATCGTCGATTATCAATCCATATCTGATCCGCTGAATATAAAGCGTGCCTCTCTTTAATATTAATAGAAGCATCTTAAAATAAATGCGGACAATCACTGATAAGCGAATGCAGATGATTATGAGGCGATGACCTCGCCGTGACCTCCCGGTGACGCTCAAGAAATGTCAGACACAAAGGACTTTTTAGGTTAGTGTCATATTCCGTTTATACTATACATTAAAAATGTATTATAAATATTAAAAATTTAATATATTATACATCGTATTAAAGATTGTTAATATCAATATTTGATATAGAATAATAAAAATAATATTTTAAAGTAAATAAGACATTATAAAAAAATAATAAATATGAATCGACATCAATGTTTCATGTACCTAGTCCAGAATCCATATTAACTGAACGAATGCGTCAGATGAAGAAAACGAATTATAATATGATATTTGCAAACCAACACGTACCCTTTGAATGAAAAATCACTCTCTTAATACTAATTTTAAATGAGATATTTAAATAAAACACCAAAGATAACCAAATGCTAAATTATAATTTTATATCGTTTTTTCTCACATTATGTTAATGTATACTAATGGTGGGGATTTTAAGCCTACGATTTTAATAATATGTTAATGTAGGAACAATGAAAAGGCATCGGCCTTTCATGATATCCTTTACATGTAACCTAAAAAACTATACTTATATACCTGTGCCCGCGACTTTACTCGTATGTTTTTAATAGTAGCCTGTTATGACTACGCTCGGACTTTTTAAAATTAAAGTTACTTATAATATTAGATATTATATAAATTCTTGTTAAAATCGGTCCAGTTTCAGAGACAGCCGAACCAAACATACAGACGGAGGAATATTTAAAAAAATTATTATATAAGTAATTTAGTGAAATTAATTTGGAATTACAAACAGACAATTAAATTTTATTTATGTATATATTACAGATATCTGGTTATTACTAGTTATATTCTGTATTTACGTCAAGTTGACACTTCTGACATTCTTATTTTACGGCGGGAAAAAAAATAACCACAAAAAACATTTCGATAGAAAATTACTAATAATTTGTGTTAGTGTTATTTGAGTTTATTATTTTATTCACTAAAATGCGATTCATGTAAGTTTATTTACGATAATAACAGCATAAGCTCAAAAAAATTACTATAATTTGGAAGAAAAAATGGTAAACAAAAGAATAGTAGCAGTAAATAAGATACTATGAATACTTTGTTTACTAGTGACACTACACTGGATGATTATTAACACAATAGTTATATACAGACTGCGTGGGCGGTAGTATACTTATTGATGGGCCGCCCACGACGCCCACACACCAGACCCACGTGTAGATTATCCTTTTAAAATACTCACTACATATATATAATTGAAGTGTCTGTTTGTTAACATATTAACAACTTTTCACTCAATGCATATGAATATATATTGTACTTATATTAAAAAAAACTATTTATAATTTGACTCTGTCAGTCTGTCCGTCTCTGAGACGGCGGTATCGATTTTAACAATACTTTTACAGGACAGCTGATCTTATAAGGAGTAGTTTAGGATTTTAATATGCGCGAGCAAAGTTGTGGGGACAGCTAGTATTAATTATAATTCATTAATAAACAAATCTGTTACGTTAATTTTGTTTTACAATTAATATATTATTCCCACAGTATGGCGGTAGTGTGGTCCCACAGCACGCGCTGAGATCGTGATATACGCAGATCATTTTATATTTGAAGTGATTGCTCGTCACACCCAATTACGATTTAACCTATTTAACCTCAATTAGAGAATATATTTACTAACAATCACTGCTACAGCCATCATATATCTATTATAACAATTATTAAGTGATAAATCTAGCTTAATAAGTAATGGAACCTTTATTCAATTTTAAGCGCACTAAAAATAGAGTTAAAGTTATGTTAGCTAAGTCTTTTCACTATGCGATGTTAGCGCGCTAGTTGATCTAGTGTTTGATAAATTGAATAATGTATACTCTGTATTTAGTTATCTAGAACTAGTGTAGCCAACAACTAAAATTAGTGTTAAAATTTTGTTTGTTAAAACAGAAAATTTGCTACATTCTACGTATTTTATTCAATATACCATTTATTTATTTATTTATAAATTTGTACAAATAAATCTTTAAAAAAAAATCTTAACGTTGTGAAATATTATAAAAATATTTTTAAAAATATGGCAACTCTAAACGAATAATCGAGTACTTTTATTTTTAAACATTTATTCTTAATTTTAATCTCAATTTGGATTTTTTATGGGTAGTACCTATAATATGTACCAAATAGGTTTCACTTTAATAAAACTATCAAAATCAGAAGTACAGACAAAATAGAGCATACATTTATAAAATGCGTTTCTTGGATACAAATTATTTTAATACTACTCTTGTTTTTTATATATTAAAATAAGTATCACAATATATTGAAAGAACTAGTAGCTTTAATACTTGACCTGAATACAGTTCGACCTCCGTCTTAATTATTTATGGAAATTAAAAAAAATTACATAAACGCCATTGCGTCCAGCTGATTACGCATAACAAATTATTTTTTTAATATTTAAATGGTTCTTGTTTGAAACCTCCTTTGAAATCACTAGAATAAATGGATATTAATTCTATTTCTTTGTATATTACCTTTATTAACTATAATTATAATTTCTAACTGATAGCTGTTTGTTTAAAATATTAATTTTTGGGAGTCTTTATTAATGAATAGAATCCAAAACAATGATTATTAGTTTAATATTATTTTTTGGTTTGTCTGTGCGTTTTAACTCGTTAATCTCTCAAACGGCTTATCCGTTTAGAATGCGGTTGTCACGAATTTATTGTTTTTTTTACTTATTAAGATCGATCAACAAAAAAAGTCATTAAATAATAAAGTCATTAATACTATCTTTGTTTCACATTCGACAAGAATATAAATAAAAAAATATATGATTAAATTGTAATGGTATAAAAAAACCTTTCATAAAAATATATTTGACGCAAAAGCAGACGCGTGCACTAGTTAAATATGTTTGAAAAACTATGAAGAACGAAATTACTTTAAAATTATTCATAACAATATAATTTTGTATTTTATTAGTATTTTATTGTGATTCATGATTCTATGATGCATTGATTTAACAAGATGTACTTTATAACAATTAATGTTATATAACTTCGAGGTAAATTTAACAATTTAAGACAATGAAATAATAAATAATATCATGTAACATCTAAAACAACAGGAAAATTGGAGATTTTTACAAAAAATATGGTAATAACTGAATTTCCTAAACATTACTCGACGTTAAGTTTTTCCTTGTATCCTGCAATACTGACGTAAAATTCCCAATTATTCTTATTTGCAAAAGTATATTACCGGGAATCGACTCGAAGTCAGATATCAGGGGTCAATGTGTACCACCTGAATTATTCAGTGACCAAAAGTGCATTTACCTCGGTCCCCTGAATACCGAGGTCCTGAGCGTTGCCCTGTACACAACATTCAAACAATGCGACATCAAAATTTATATCGTTTTGTTTATAATAAATAATCTCCTTCAGACCTGAGACGGACTTTTTATTATTCCCGTATAATTTATCGACACTACACTAAGACGAAGGAACCAGGCGTTGTGGTTATAGATTCTATTAATATAATAATAATTATATTGAAATAAAGGAATATTAAATTATATTATATACTATTAATGGATAGTGCGTACCGCAGATGGTGCTAGCTATAAGCTATCAAATGAATTGTTATAACTTTTCAAGTAGGTACTTGGTATTGCACTGAAATACTAATAAATCAAATTTAAAGCATACTATCTCCTAATACATTTTGAAATCGTTATTTATTTATTTATATATTTTCCACTTTGAATCCATACCAGTGATCACTTGTGTACGTCAAATGGAAGTGACAGGAGGGCCAATTTTGATAACGTATGTATCAAAATAAGCCCTTCTGTAAAGACACTTTCCAAATAAATAAGGCTACGAGGGTTACAAACGCGGCCTGGTCTGAGAAGAACCACACAACAAACTCAGCCAGACCAGGTCTCTTTAGCAGATTTTTTTTTAAACGCAGTTCTCAAACCTATAACATTAATGAAACCCGGACGCAAACAGAACTATCGAGACAAAAAAAAATCTTATGTTATATAGATAATTGAGATGTTGTAATAACACTTAATTATTGTCAAGTTAACTTGACCCACCCTCACGAAACTTGACAAGTTGGCTTGATCAATCTTAGAAATGTGTAATTGAGATTATTGGATTAAAAGCTGCATGAAGCATCATCCACGTGCCTTTATATACCTCATTGAATAAACAAGGAAAAACCTTCAAAAAGATTAATAATAAGATAATTAAAAAATAATTAAAATATTATCAATCCCTCAAACGACGCACTTGGAACTAAACACGTACGCGTATAAAATGTATCTCTCTAAATAAGATTTTAATGAGAACGCCTATTATCAAAAATCACACTGCCCTTATATTCAGTAATTAATTATTACATCAAGCCAACATTAATTGTCAAATCTATTATATATTGACGTATTTATACATTTTAATGATATTATGCATTATGTACCTATTTATATAAATATATTTTTAACTATGACTATATATTATTTTCTCATTTAACACAATCTATAATATGTATGTGGAAATTTCTTGTCCCACAGTTATAATGATATTTAACTATGCATTGATCAACATACAAATCAACAAAGTTCTCAAACTATTTCATATCAAAACTTTAATGTATTTAAACAAAAGCATGTCTAGGAAAATAACAAAACTAAGGTATAATTACCGAAGTTCTAAAAGAATCTGTTGACTTTAATAGCAAATAGAAATAAAGATGCACACACACACACACACACACACACACACACACACACGCACACACACACATGGACATTCAATGAAGTCCATTTTGTATGTACAAAATGGATTCATATTTTAAAAAAATTATACCTTAACAACTGGTTACAACACAAGTAATAGCTATAAATATGTCAAAACTAGATTCAATAAAATTACGGACAGACATTTATTAGCATAACAACATATTAGTGGTTCATTCTATTGCATAAAACCTTCGAACATTAGAGGAGGGCACGCGCCATGTGCCGAAAAGCCTACGTGACTGAAGACAGGAAGTCATCAGGTGACCTGCTTCTTAACGATCATTAATATATGATTAGCTATGAATCAGATTTTATCAATTTGAAGAGTTAAACGCATTAAAACTTTGATTCATATTGGAGTGGGATAAAACAGTGCGGTAATAAAAAAAAGTAATAAAATATTTTATGTATTCCGTTAAGAGTTTCGTTAATACAATGAGCATTAAATGCACGTTTTAATGATTTTAGAGACAAAAGAAAATTTATTTTTCCTGTTAAATTACATGACTCAGAAGCAATTTGAGTTTGACTTACATATATACATACCTACACATATATATAATATTATAGTATCCCCCCTTATAACTCGGTACTCTTATAACGCGATCAGTCCCTCGTATAACACGTCTTGTCCCCTGTATAACGCGGGGATTTCGCATTTTATATTTCTATATTATGAAAATTATAAATATTTTTTACTGTCCATAATTAATTTCGCTTACCTTTGCACATTGTGTTGTTATAAAATTAAATAAAATAAAGTAAAAATTTAATTTAATTAAGTCCTTTCTTGATATTCCATTTAAACCGCCTTTAAGGAAAAAAGTGAATTATTTGTACATAACACGTTATACGGTAATATCAACGCGTTATACAAGAATATTCCTACTACACATTTTTCTATACCGCGGACCGAATCTATCGTGTTATAGGGGGGATTACTGTATATCTTAGACAAACTTTATAGAACCTGGTTATTATAGGAATTATGTTAAGTCAGCAAAAAATAAGTCGGAATTCGGCTCCGAGAGCTGAAATGTTTAAGAAAAACAGTATTTAAGATTGTTTAATGATAATGAAGCAACCTAACAAGGTCAATGCCAAGTAAATATAACAAAATACATTACAGCAATAATATTATCATTGTAAACAAACTATCTTACCACATCTTAAAATACCTTTTTATTTATTTTATTTTTTTTAATTTTATCGTTGGTAAAATCCGTTACGGATACCCGCCGACCAAGAAGGTGATGGTCGGAGGGTTATAGGCTACTCGGCAGCATGTACGCTGCCATTTTTAAGGCTACCCACTAAAAACCAACGCCCTCAACGCCTTAATGGGACGCCATGGGATCGTTTGCGCACTCACCGTGGCGCCCCGGACACCTTAAAATACCTGTTTCAATCAATTCAAATACTAAAATAAGAATATAATAACTTTGTAATTAAATAATACAATTCAATAGTTTTCAACAATTGCACACTAATATATTTTAACATGCACAAAATATGTCCTAAAAAACTAAGCTATTCATAAATCTTTTGTCTCTTTAAATTAGTTTTTTGAGATAATTAGAATTTAAAATCATTTGCTTAAAAAGCCAAAGTCAACGTTTTTTTATTTTAATTAGTCATGCATGCATGCATTGCATGCAATTCTAAATAACAGATTCTAGTCGCCAATACATACAAACTGACAAAAAACTCCATACATACAATAACAGTAGAGACTGTCAAAGCCATAATTGAATACATTAGAATACATGTAAAGCATGGAACGAAAGTACTATAAAAACCCCCTCCATTACTTCTATGATATATTTACAATAATAATCATATAATAATTATTCTAACTAAGAATGTTAACAAATACCTTAAAATGATACCAAAATAACTGATACGGTTCAAATAAAAGTATAAAGTGTACAATAGTATCAGACGATTCCATTCATCATTCATCATCATCATTCATTATCATTCGATTCGATTGGATTTAACACTAAACCTACCACTGCCGGTCAAATTGACCGTTCTTAAACTTTTGTAAAACTTACACATTTTTAAACGTTATAACATCGTTATCAAACTACATGATAATTCTTGGAATATGCATATAATATTTTTTCACTCTTTACTTTTGGTTATTTCCATTATTACCTGCGTTATATAATAAAATAACTTTTAATTACCGGTCAATTTGACGGCGTGCGGTAGGAACAGGTATACAAGAATTGTCGGGAGGTTTAGTGTTAAATACTATAATAATTTTAATAGTAACTAAAATATAATTAAACAATATATTATAATAAATATAACTTTAAGGTTTATGTTAAAGTATTACCCTTCATGTTAATAATAAAATATGTTGTAAGTAGGTCATGTACGTGACGCGGTACGGACAACGTTTTCACTATTATATGTAAACGTTTACAAGTAGTTATTTCATCATTTAAAATCAGAATTAGTTAAATAGTAAATAGAATTAAATATAGGTACATCAAAATTCTATTCACAATTCATTTAATTATCATAGTCTTTATATATTTTTTATCGAACTAAATCTTATTCTATCTTGAGTTGTGTTAATTAGGCTTTTGGTTAATATTATTATAAGTATCAAATATTTTAACTACTATTTAGTTCCTGCATACTAATGTAATAATAAATGAAATACGTGCCTTTTATAATGCCTTTTATATACGTGATATTGGACAACATTTTATTTAAAAATAAAGTGTAGTTCAATAAATTAAAAACTACCCTCATATAACTAATCGAACTAAAACGTAAAAAATAATTATTTATTTATCTTCACGCCATATCCTCGCGGGGTAGCCAGAGACGACGGAGCGCCAAACGCTACTCTGCATACCTCTTTCGCATCGGCCACAGACATCAACCTCTTCATATATGCCCTCCGAGGGGCAAATAATTATTATTTATAAAACAGTAGTTATTTTGATTGTACGTACTATATTATTCTGTATTAATCCGACCGTTCGAAGTGGATAAAAATACAAATAGTGTGACGTTTTCTTTATCTTATCTATATTGGAAAGAATTGGTGTTTCCACACAATTTCCTTTATATATAAGTATTAATTATATTATATTAAGTGTTAAGTGTAGCATAATTTGTAAGTCGCGTAGCGCCTGACGTAAGATTTACGAAAGTATAACACGATCTAGACTATTGCGTTGATTATTTTGTTAGGAAAAATACAGAAAAACTACCAGTATTACTGTTTGAACTATAACTGTTTTATTAATATCCATATATCGAGATATCTTTATTTTATAACCATTGAAGGTAAGCAGTTATCCTTGGCATTTCTTAAATTAGAAAACTCTGCGTCGAAATTTGATGACGGGTTTTGAAATACGTTCATTGACAAAGCAGGTTATAATAAAAAATGCTAACATAAAATAAAAATGCTAATAATACTAATAATAATATTATTAATAAATATTTTTGAGATTAGATAGAAAATATTGTCCTAATGTTAAGTAACTCAAAATGATTTACAGATAATCCTTAATAAATAAAAATATAATGTTAAATATTTTGTATTAAACAATTTGCGACATGCTGCGCGCGCGTATGCTCATAGCATGGGCAGCGATGGCCGCTTTTAAATATATACCAGTGAGTGATCACGTGATCAATTGACGTCAATACTGACCTTTGCAGCACCGGCTTGCTGCTTATCTGAACCGAAATACCCTATACACGTATTACCTCCACTCTTGTATAGAAGCTTCAACTACGTCTAGAAGGTTATACATTTAACTAAGCAATAATATATATATTCCTAATATATCTTTTATCTTTTACTTGTGTATTTATTAATAACACTGTATTTCCTGACTAAAATATTGAATAAAAAAAATCAACACCGATAGTGTTCATTTTTGTTACATTTTTTTAAGCTATAATTTCATTATAAGGTTCGAAAGAAAATAAATATTTTTAAAATTCTTTGAATAAAATATCTTTTAATATTATAACATAAGCGATAGGTCTGACATCTACTTAAATTTATTTAATTGTATAATATGATTTTTTTCTTATGTTATCCTTAAAGCAGATGACGACTTGTTTTTAGCGTATTATTAGATGATTAATATTTTATAAGCGTAATTAAAATTACATTTTATTAGTACCATATATTGATATGTTAAAGATTATAATAAAGTAATGTTATATATGTAATATGATTTAGTATTAACACTTAGTGACATATTAATAAGATGTCGCATCTTTCATATATTTTTGTTTTTAAAATATTATGAAATGATCATATTTCTACATATTTTCTTTTCTATAAATATATATATTATAGAAATCTTTTCAAGGTAATAAATATATTTTCCAAGTCATTAAATTCTTAGTATACTTGGAAATAGTATAACACTTTGCACACATTATATTTTATATTTTTATTTTTATAGAAAATAAATAGAAATATAAAAGAATAAAAGGAATATACTTTTATTAATATAAAATAAAATCAAAGTATCAGTGACGCTGTGAATTGAACGTGTATGGTAGATTTTATGGTTTTCATCAACATTAATTTCCGTATCCTCATCTTCCTTTATAACCGATTAAACATGATGGTTACAATTTTTATTTCCCTCCAATATTTAAATGGAAAACCATAATCGCAAACATTTTTTATACTTATACCTTGTATAGACACTCACAGTTACTCAAAGATAAGTTTTACGTTAAACATCCTTCTAGCCATCCGAATTCTAATAATATAATAATAATAATAATAATAGTAATATATAATAATAATAGTTCAAAGGCACCAAACTTTTAAACACAACTTAATCACTGGTTTAAATGAGAGAACTTTGTCAACGTAAACTAAGAATGAACATTAAAATAATCCTAAATTAAACAGACTTTTTTCTAATCAATGATCCAAAAGACCATTATTTGGTATAATGTGAATAAGCTTAATATTTTCTTGTCAATACAATAAGACAATATCAAATATCTGAATGGAGAATGCGAAATGTAGGATATTATTCAAAATATAATCGTACCTACATGTTTTTGTAGAACATGATAAGTGTAAATCTATGAATTACGTATACATTATGTAATATTGTTTTTACGTTGTTACATAACATCGGTAACAACACTAAAATTTATACAAATCTATACTAAGGCTACGTAATACTTTTTTATCTAGTCATAACTTGAAATGCGAATATAAAAATGTCAAGAAACTACAAGTAAGTTGTTCTATTCAATGACTTTCAATACCCAGGTATATTTGTCTTGTGTTATCTTATATATCATTTATATTATATATAAAGTTACACTAAAAGTTGCTTTTTAGTATAAAAGTGATTAGAATAATCTTCATAACGAGGGTTGTCTGAAGATATCAATATTTATGCATTGAATTGAGTGATCAATTGAAGCATCCTGTTAAAATAAACTGTATAATTATAATAATCAAGATTTAAAGTAAAAAAAACTATTCAAACATTTAGTCTAAATCATTATATATATATAACTAAAGGCGCCAACAGACCCTCAATGTCGACTCGCTGCGCTCGCGAAATCTCGGGTGCCGTTTGCATATTGAGCGAAGCGAGCTCAGTGTAATGATTCACCGTTTCCCATTTACTTCAATGGTATATCAGTTTTATGACGATTATTCCTCAACGACATGACATTTTTCAATATATTTTTTTTAAGCCGTCACATAATGTGTCTTTTTTATTGCAAAATTTCATAATTTTCCGTCAAGTAGTTTTCGAGCCTACTCGTGACAAAGAATGTGAAAAAGTTTCCAGTAGAGGCTCCAGAGAGTAGGTAAAAGCTCCGCTCGCTTCGCTCAAAGTTTAGATTCCAGTAGAAGTATTGCCATACATGGCAGTAAGCATTATATTTGGTAACCATTGGTAAGTAAATATAAATTTAAACTTATTTATGTAATATAACATATCATAGTTAGTTAATTAAACATTATCCAACAAATTACTATATCCAGGAAACCAGTTATTCCCTTAAGGTCAACACCAAGTTTCCATTTGGATATTGTTAATATTTATCAAATCGCATTAATTGTAATTCGAAGTTCATCCCAGAATGAGCGGGGGTAATGTTTTGTTAAGATATGTACGGCTCTTTGATAAGCATTGTGAAATATTAAAATTAATTCATAAAACACGTGTTGACGAGTGATAGCAATTTAAATCACTGATACCAGAAATTTCTAATAATGTATCCGACAACACGTGAGTTATATCTACTTTATATTAATGTGTTTTGTTAACATTTCGATTTTCTTTTTAAATCAGCATTAAACACTCATTTTCAATTATAATAAGATTTATTGAATTTTCCTTTTTGTTTCTTTATTTAAATCTCATGTGATATACGCCGGTTTCTCTAAATAATTATCATTTTAAATTTTCGTTATATCTTTGATACTATAATCAATTATGTGACAGCTGTCAGAATATAATAATGTAAGAAAACGACAAAGGTACAAAATCATACCGTCTTAAATATTTTTAGCAAAAATAACATTATATTATACATTATAATAAATAAAACAGTTTATTTTTAATATTTTCTTTGCATATATCAAGCGTTAAATCGTCAGTTTTTATAACTTAAATACAGATAACACAAAAAAATTACCTTCAAAAATATATTAAAAATATTTATGATCTATTAAAAGTACCGTTATCTACAAAAGGTGCGACTATCTGTTTCTATTATTTACTGTATTTATTTATTCTTCTTTTTATATTTGCCTATAGCAGTAATGAAAGAAACATGTAACCTTCAGGAGCACAAACATAATATAATGATATCTCTATAATATATTTTACATAGAAATGTATAAAAAACAAAAATAAATAAATTTTTAAAACAATACATTCACACTTTGATTAAATTTATCTAAACTGAAGATTTCCAGAATAATGCTGAAAATTAATAAAATGTACTTATTGGGTGAAATGTATAAGTTTTTATTAAAAAAAGACCAATGTCTTTTGGTCAATGACAATTGCACAGACGACAAAAAAATACACTTGTTTCAGAGACAAGAAGATGATTGTGTCAAAGCCATTATAATTATTATTTTTAATTTTAATAAGACTATAACAATATAACCAAATCATGGCAGATATATACAGATACAAATATATACTAATCATATGAAATTCAAAACTCTCTAAATTTGAATATTTATATTTACAAAAATATATAATATAACTATAGTATTTACAAAAAAAAAAAAATAATTGATTATATTTTTTGATAATTTAAATATATTTTCTAGTCACGTGTCTCTCTACGTCAGCTCAAAAGAAAGGAGTCTATATCTGACGATACAGGAGGAAACGTGATAGTGGAGGCATCGGTCGCACCGGGTCACTCACCGGCAGGCGACGTAAGCGTATGATCCAGCATTATTCAGAATTAATTTCAAAAAAAGTCATACATTTCCCATCAAAAGCATAATTCCTCCATAATATGATCGTATATTTTAAGGATTGAGGGCCTTGAACCGTACACTTTTTATAGATATTTTTTTATAACTTATGTTACGTCCGTTGTTATATGTCACAATACGTTTTATAACAGAGGATCAACGTCACTTTAGAATAATAGAACGAATATATTCGTACTTGAAGAAATTGTATAATTCATATATATATATTTTTTTTACAATAGATTGATATTATATATAAATTTAAATGATTTTAAAACGTAATATGAGTATGATTTTTTTTTCTCAGATGTGTCATTTTTTAAAGTAGATGTCAATATTGACAATTATGTTAAATTAAAGTAATTGAAAACTATACCGTAAATTAATTGATTTTTGTAAATATATATTTCAGTTTTTATATTTAATTCAGTATAATATATTATTAGTGTTACATTATTCCAATTCTTTAGAGTGATTGCAGTCTATTTCTTTTGCTCGGCTCCCTTGTCATAATTTTTTAAGTACTTTTTTGGTCACTTTTTTAACACAACGATTCAATTCTTGTATATCTGTTCCTACGGCGCGCCGTCAAATTGACCGGTAATTAAAAGTTATTTTATTATATAACGCAGGTAATAATGGAAATAACTAAAAGTAAAGAGTGTAGAAAATATTATATGCATATTCTAAGAATTGTCATGTAGTTTGATAACGATATTATAACGTTTAAAAATGTGTAAGTTTTACAAAAGTTTAAGAACGGTCAATTTGATCGGTACTTGGTAGGTTTAGTGTTAAACCGCCCTTAGTACATTATATAAATACATGCTTTTTAACCTCATCCACACAGTATTATTAAATACTATAATTAATATAAGATTTTAAGCTATACAATACAATCATTACCGATAAAAAATGTTTTTGCCGTGAACCTGACGTTAAACGTATTTTACGTTATTGAAATAAATCAGAATATAATAATTTATGTAAATAACACACCATTTTAAGAGTAAGTGATGTGTTGAAAAATATTTAGTTAATAATTTACAAACTGCACGAAATACATTGACATACCAAATACAATATATGATATATATTATGGAATATACGACATAAAATTACCTAAATAATGATAATATATATAAAAGGAATAAAATTATAATTATGTAACTTATATATTATAGTTAACATTTCGCAAATTTTAATAAATAAGTTATGTCAAATATTTTAGGCAGTGTCAACATTATTTTAGATTTTAATATTATTTTTTTGTCTGTTTTTAGACTCCAATCTCTTTATAAATATATAAAATGATTTTGTTGATCATATATATATATATATATATATATATATATACAACCTAATTTAGAGCTTTATAGGTATAATTATATATATAATGCAAAGAATTAAACTTATTGTCAAAGTTTATACGTATGATACTTTACAAACGGAAAACTCTCATCAAATAATTTCCATGTCCACTAAAAAAAACCGGATGGTGATAGATTTTAATATGACGAAATTTGAATCATAATCGGATTCAACGTACAATGACATGCTGCGATAAAAACTCGACATGAAAAAACGCTGAAGAATTAGTTTTTTATTAACCGCGAATACTAGTCCGAATTGATATATTGGCCTTATATTTCGCTAATTCAGGAAGGTCAAAGGCTGTACTCCATCACAATACAACCAGTATTAGAGTGTCTTAACGCAATAATGCAAGTTTCTTCTACAAAATATTGAAAATGTAAATAAATAATGCTGTTTTTAACGGGTACGATAACAATATTATTTAACAAAGTCTTCATATATTTTTTTCTAAAAACCTATATGTTATGTATTATGTACAGACCTTTAAGTAATAGTTTACAATAGATAAATAAATTACAATAAAATCTTATCAGCTAGGATCCGTTTGAATGCTGGAAATGTGTGGAAGGTGACAATGTCTAGAGGTGTGGGATTTGGAATACTATAATAGAGTTTTGTATGTCAATGAGTTTATTGTTAACGAAATGCACTTCGATTCAAAATCTCAGAGGCTTTGCAGATACATATATAAACTTACCTTAGGTTTTCTAGCCTTCTTCTCTTTTCGTAGCACCTTAATGCTATTGCGAAACTGAAACGAGAGATATGTGTTAAAGACAGGTTAGTTAAGTTATATACTTATTAAAATCTTAGGTGAACGGTACGAGAATAACTATGTATGTTTTAAATTATCAACAATTATAGTTATTAGAGATAATTAGTTAAGGTAGCTATACATATTAAATCAAACATTCCATAAACCGATACCTAAATGAAGCTAATAATATAGAATATTTACCGCACAATGAAAACAATTCAGAAGTGGAGGCGACGGGCTGTTTACGTTAGAACCCGCTGGAGTTGTTGTTTCAGTCTCACATAATTTATTTGCCTACAACAAAACAAATTGTTATGTTAGGTTTTTAAATTATTCATTAGAGGATATACAAAACAGAAATTATAATAAGTCTGGGTAATTTTCCTTAAGTTATTATAAGTTTAAATTAATTTAGTTGTTCTGAAATAGTCGGGGATGGAAAATAACAAATATATTCTGAAGATTCCATCTCACTCATACTAATCCAGCAATGGGTATCCACTAATTGCATACACAAGTTTATTTCTTTTTTTATATGGAAAAAACCCGATTTTATTCGATCCTGGAGGAAGTTGAATGACTATACATAAATATATATTTAAATTGCGTTGCCTTATTAGACTGGAAGTGTGATAACATAAACACATAAGGCGAACTACACTCCGACTTAACAATCTCGGCATTAACCTTGATGGAAACGAGGCAGATGTAGCTTCCGAGTGATTAAACTTACTGTTAACTTACAAATAATGTTTCTTGTTATTGATTTATTAATGTAATAAAAAAAATAGTTTTTAAAAAAATATAGAATATTTTGATTTGCAATGATAATTAATATATTTATTTACGTAAAAATAAGTCATATTTATTTTCTTTGACAATTATTTTTGTTTTTACAACAAGAGTTGAATGCACTAGTGTACATATACACCGTGGCCTTGGCCACCGTCCGTGCGCAGGCGCATACCACGCGCCGATAACGTCGCCACTCGCCGCTCGCCATTTACCGGCAAAAACATACTCACGGTCTCACTCGCCACATCCCCACCGGCGTTGTAAACGGCCGAGTAACTCTCCGGTGGAAAGTTGAATTGCGGCGACAACATTTCTAATTCACAAAACACACACGAGACGGAAGGGCGCAGGGCGCCGTCGCGATTCGGGTCAACTGTCGGAAGGCACGCCGCGACCGCCTCGCGGATTCATTGTTCCTTATTGATCAACGGCGCGAATGTGTTCTACAGCCGCACTGGGACCGAGCGCGGGTGCTCGCTCACTGACGCAGCCCGCGTCCGGACCGGACCGGACCGAGGACTATCACGCCTTATAACGATAATAAGAAATACAAACTCACTGCCATAAAAATCGTTTCGATTACCATTGGTTTACCTTATCGACGCTAGAGATAAGACTCTATAACAATATGTGTTATATTGCTCGACTTCCAACGTCCACTGCCATTTGCGGTTGTTATTTATATTATAGCTACCTACATTACAACTTAACGTTACTTGACTAAAGTGTTCGCACTTCCTTGCTTCGGTGGCCGATAAATGAATCATTTTTTATTCAATATTATGAAATAATTACATTGTTTGATAATTAGAACTACTATAAATGCAAATAAGTTTTAAACCTTTTCAGTTCCTTTTTCGCTTGCGTCTACAATTACGTCTCGCCGGCTCCATTCATTCGTGATTACAAGATAGTAACCATAACCTAGGATAATTTTAAATTTGTAATGAGCCACATACATAGTCGAACTCATTGATAGGATTGTTCCAAGATAAATATATCTTATATCTTGATAATATATAATTTATTAATTGATTAAATCAACAACATACGTTTTATACCATACTGAACAATTGTAATTAATATACAATGATTAATATATATAATATAAAATTCTATAACTTTTAACAACGGCTATGTCTGTATTGGATTTAAAATAACACTCTTATAGTGTGCGACACTCATTTTATTATCCCTCGGAAAATAACGTTTTTTTTTTTAGTGTTTTTGTCCTTGGTAAAATGTCACGAGTCGTTAACAGCTAAGACTTAAAAGTGCAACGAACGGTAATAGAGGTAATAGGTTCATATCTTGCTCGTGTTGAAGAATTTTCAAAGTAAACCATAAAAAAAAATATATACAAACATGTAATAAATAAAAAAAATGGTATTTATAATAATACTTAGGCTACTAATATGTATGAGACGAAGCTTCTTAGCATTCCATGGATTCACCGTACGGGTGCCAGGCCCATGGCATTGCAAGAAGAGGAGCGCAAACAATGCCTGGGACTTGCGACCCAGGTGTAGGTTTAAGGGACCCCTTTACTATGCGCATACACGCTCACCTTCACTGTTCACGCTCCTCTCCCTACCTAACAAAATATCGTAAGAACCTACTAAAACCGCCTTTGAAATACGTTCCAGAAATGAACTGATGATCGTTACTAAAAAGGCCGAGATCCTTAAATGAGTTGTAGAGAGATTTCTTACTTCTACAGCGTACAATATAATAAATAAAAAAATAGGAAAACCGCGAGCAATTATTATATTAACGACTGCAATACAAAGATTTTTACTTAAGAGAGTTATCTTTTCTGTAAATGACTGTACGTAAGTACGAGGTAAGACATCAGATCCATCTCCGTACTGCAGAAGAGGGCTGTTGGAGGAATCTACGACATGAGGCAACGAGAGTTGTCACGAAATAAAATCAAAGTAGTCAAAATTGGACCACACAATCAATATATTTATGAAAATTTAATCTATGTACATCAAAATATTAATACATTCAATAAAAATTATAATGTACACAAAATTAATACTAGAAATAAAAATAAATTCGCTCTGCCTGTAACTAAGCTACATAAAATAGGTAAGTAAGTAATTCCTTAGGGTTAATTGTATACGTTTTTAACAATAAACTCCCCAGTAAAGCTTTAAATTTGTGACTAAAGAAATATAAAATATTCATTAAGGAATTTGATAAAATAAAATTATTATAGTGCAAAGAATGACATTAACGGCACTTGTTAAATCTGGCTGCTTCACACCGCTCCCTAGAAGTCATTACTTGCGGTAGCGGTGGGGACTGGGTTACCTTCTTCCCTTAAATATGGCGAAAGGGGTGACGGCTGACTCTTGCGTTACGCTATTATTAAAAAATCATTAGGCCAGCTTATCGAATTGATTGCGATGGTTCTAGTTGTTCGTACTTTGCTCAATAGTTAGTTTGTTGTAGTTTTTCTCAGAGCATTTAACCGCATTAATTTTAAGTTAGACAGTGTTATTACAGAAGAACTTACTTCGAAAAGTAAGGTATCAAAATAGTCCCGACACTTTTAAGGTATAAAAGTGATCACCAGTATTAATTCAAAGTGAAAAAATCTTAGAACACAAATAATTCTAATCATAAAATAGTCCAAATAAAAGTCTTATATAAATATGTATATTTATTTATTAATATTAAGTACAACAGCATGGCGGTGTGTCAGGTGGTCTGCAGCACGGTGTGCGTGTAGGTGAGGAGCTGCACGGCGCGCTGCGTGGCGACGTCGGTGCTCCTCTGCAGCCGCTGCAGCGTGCTCTGCACCGCCGTCTGCACACCCGCGCTCCGGAGCACCAACTTTGCCTTCAATCCAATGCACATTACATATTTATTACGTAAACTGTAATTAATGATATCGATTTTCTCAACATCAAAATAGATTTTGAAAAAATCGATTCAATTAAATTGTTTTGAGATTGTAAACTATAAATATTGATGTCGATTTTTTCAAAATCTAATAAGATTTTGAGAAAATAAAAAAAAATGTATTACATTAAAATATATATATGTATATATATGTACCCTGTGGTTGTTGGCGGCCAGCGCCCACACAGCCCGTGCGGCGCACACCACCTCCGCCGTGTCTCCCGTCAGCAGACAACTCGACAACAACTCCAACAGATCCGCTGCTCAACAATATATTCATTACTTTAATAATGTCAATATTATATTACATTAATCTGAGGATTGATGCAAAGAATATACTCCTCATGGAATAAAGGCATTATTTAATGCATTATCTGTAAATTTTGCTATATTGTTAGAAGGTGTTTTTTAAATTATTAATACCAAGGATTTTAATATTGAGTCAAATATAATTTACAAGAAATAACCTTTCAGATACAAAATAATGTTTTTAAATTCGACTCGCAGGTGGCGCTAATTAACCTTTTAAAAGCCAAAAAACTCCCTGGTTTTATAATATACGTAGGTAAATAATAAAAAGATAGTATCTGTTCTAGGAATCAGGATATGTAATGTATTTTTAACACGCTTCTATTAATACAGTCGAGTCCGACTAATTATCTACTTTTATAATTCAGAGTACCGGTTAATAACCGGCGACCAGAAATAGAATTTGAAATCATAATCAACTAACGCGACTGCAGGAAGGCGAGTCTGCAGTGGTGCGCCGCGTGCGCCAGCGCAGGCAGCAGCGCGGCGGGCGCGGGGCGCAGCGCCGGCTGCGACAGCGCACCCAGCACGGCGGCCGCGCCGTCCGCGTGCACGCACAGCGCCGCGCACAGCGACCACCACGCCGCCGCCGACCACGGGCACCGCCCGCGCAGCTTCGACAGGCACGACAGCACGTCGCTCTGCAATTAGATCGTTACATTCATTACAAAATTGTGATCTACAATTAACAATTTTTTTTTTGTATGTACGTATAATTGTATGTACGTATAATGTATGTATAATTATTTAAGTTCTTTTTAAGTCAATTTTATAATTCTATGGATAGCTGGAAGAGATCCCTTTTAGAGATGAGCTCATCCAATTTCTTTCATGTTTCTGAATATTTTGTTATTACTAAATCTGGTACATAAATAAATAAATAATATTATTTTGTAAAAGTTACCGCTATTCAGTGAGTAACTTCAATATTCGAATAGTATGAAGTTTCTGATTTATTTCGCTACAAAATAATTTTTAACAAATGAAACAAAAAGTTAATCAAATATTATAATAACATGTGCCTGGAAAACAGTAGCATATATTTTATTTATTTAACTCAAAAGAAGAAGAACGAATACTATGGTTTATATGGAAAAGCGTCAAATTTGGAAGTTACTTTAACATCCGGACACTGTATAATGTAATGCTTTAGCACAATATTTGAGAGTTAGAATACAATGTTTGGTTATAAGCATTGTAAATCTTTCTCAATGGCATAAATTTAAATTTGTTTCAACAGTTTCTTGTCTATAATTACACATTATAATTCTATAATATCACGCAAAGCTAATACCAGTTTTGAAACCAGCAATTTGTCATTTTTCATAATGCTAAAGATAAAAAAATATAGAAAAAAAATAATAAAAGTACAGTGGAGTAAAACCAAACTGTTTAAATATGAGAATCCTATAGATTATATACCGCAAAAAGGCAAACAAAAAATTTAGAAGTACGTGACAGGAGAAGATTAATTAGAAAAATCAAGGAAAATCATATGCTCAGTGTTCTAAAATTAGCGATGGAACTCTTGGAAGAGACGGGAACACAGATACACCTTCAAACGCCACGAAGAGCTGTGAAAGAAGGCGGTTATAATGCAGAAAGGGGGCAAGAAAGACGACGTTCCTGAATAAAACGTATCAGAAGAAGAGATTAAATTTTGAATAATGCATAAAAAGAATATGTTTTGAAGAAGGGAACATTGTGCAATGGTGTTATTTTCACCGATGAGACAAAATTTTACGTTTTGGATGAGATGGACGAAGGATGGTGTGGAGGAAGATACATGTGGAATTTAACTTTAAAAATCTTATACCGACTGTGAAGCACGGAGGTGGTAGTGTAATGTTTTGGGGTGCATTTCTGCTTTTGGACAAAGTAAATTAGTTTTCATCCACATATAATGGATAAGAATGTGTTCCAACATTTTGAAGAAACATTGAAGAAACACAAAAGTGCGATGCAAATGGGCATTTATGATTTTTTTTTTATCAAGACTATGATCCGAAACATAAAACGAGCAACATGCTAGAATATTTATTGTATAATTACCCTAAACTTTTGCAACCACCACCTCGATCACCGGATATCAGCCCTATTGAAAAGATATAAATAAAAAAATAACATAAAAAACCACCAATATCGACCAAAGAAGTCTTAAAGCAACGACTAAAAGAAGAGTAGAATAATTTGGAAGTTGAATACTAAAAAAAAATAGCAGCAACATGCGACAACATTTGCAAGAAGTGATTAAACAAAATGGATACAGGTATATTCAAACTCATACAATTAAAAAAACCAGCTCAGAAATAAAAATAGCTGTAAATGGCCGGATATTAAAGTAAAGTCAAACTTTTACGCTTTCTCAGTTAAACTATATTATTTTAAGACTGTTTTAAATTAGGTAAAAAAATATGATATTGTTTTCCATATGTTATTATAATATTCGAAAAACTTTTGTTACATTTGTTAAAAAAAAATATATGGCGAAATAAATCAGAAACCTCATACTGTCCGAAAATTAAAATTACTAGTTAGTTAGAGCAGGTGATGGTTATTGAATAGCTAATACCTTGAGTATAACAGATCTACAGTGTTGGTGTGCGGCGCAGTGCGTCAAGACGCGCAGTGCGGTGCGCAGCGCACGCGCCGGCCGCGGCCGCGCCGCCTCGCGCACCGCCAGGTGACACACCTCGCACACCAGGCTGCGGCTGCCCACACAGCTGCACATGCTGGACCACGCTGTAACCACACATTTAAGGGTGCTTATTTGTACTTTAGCTGCTTAAATCAAATATCAAATGTTGCAAAAAATTCTGATGCGAATTGATCTTCTATAAATTAATCTCGCCGTTCCTAAACATTCGGAGTATGGAACAAGTTATCCTACAATACCTCTGGGACAGTCGTTGGTAAAGATGAGCAGCATCCCCACGAGCCCGTCCCGGAGCCCCTCCGTCATCATGCCCCAGGGCCACAGTCGCGTGAGGGAGGCGGCGATGTCATCTGCTACACGCTCCTTGGCAGCCCTGCACTCCAGCATCAGACTGCTCATGAGAGTAAGGATCCAGTTCAAGGTGGTGAGGGTTGGCTCCTGCAATATTCAAAATGCACACCAAACTTTTTACAAAAAATTTATACAAAAATATCATCAACATACAATAAAAAGGTATTAAAAAATATTTAATTCAGCATAAAATAAGTATCTGCGGAGATGCTAAAAAGCGTTATTACCATGAATCACTCTCTAACCGCAATTTCACTAAGACATGGAGATTTCTTAAATTTATTGGTATTAGTAAAACGCCAATGATTGTGGGAAAGTAGATTTAGATGTTCTCAATAATTATTTCTCTCTTCCATCGGTATCTGCATTAACCGAAAAAGCAGAAACTCTGCGAAACTTGTCTGCCTTATGAATGCCGATTTCTTCTCCATTTCATTTAAGTGTCGTCAGTGAACTGGATGTTAAAATACTCTCTATTTCAACTAATGCTATGGGTAATGATAACTTCTGCTTGAAAATCACTTCTCTTCTCCACATTACTCTTTTCGGTTCGGACGTTCAGTTTTAACTACTCTCTTTCTTCATCTACACTTCCTTCGACTTGGAAAATAGTGCATGTTTCTCGTTTTCGACCCATTTCTATATTACCATTGTTGTCTAAAGTTCTAGAAAATATTATTCATAAACAGTTATTTTCATATGCTCTCTCTAATTCTCTTCTCTATCCTTTTTAGTCTAGCTTCCGTCATAGACATAATACAGGAACTGCTCTTTGAAGGGTAACGGGAGATATGCGATTGGCAACGGAGAACAAATCTACTCTTTTAATACTTGGATCCGCCAACCGGCGGGTATTGAGCTAAGCCTTTCTCCTTTCTTCTTTTCTTGATAACTTTTGAATGGTTAAACATTTTTTCAATCTGTTTTTGCTATAACATCCGCGTTCGGCTAAAACATACATGAAAAATTTTTTAGCTTATTATCTCGTCGCATTCTGGAGACAACTAAACACAAAAAAGGTCTCCCAAAAGGTTAAGAGCTTCGCTTACGCTCAGCTCAATTATTAGATTTCAGCAGAGCTTTTAACTCTATAGATTTTGACGTTCTCCTGGGTGTTTTAAGATCAACGAACATGACCTCTTCTACCATTGCTTAGTTTTAATTCTATTTTCGAGGCGGCGCACACTGTGTCTTTGTCTTGACTTATCCTTCACCAACTGGGCTTATCTTACGGCTGGTGTTCCTCAAGGTGGTTTACTTTCTTCACTACTTTTTTCCATGTTTATCAACTCTAAAGTCAGTAAAGTAATTTTTTCTACCGATAAGCTGACGACTTGCAGTTATATCGTCACTTTAATATTGCTAATGCTAATCAGCTTTAATATTGCTAATGTTACAACTTCAATTATTGCAGATCTTGAACAGATCGATTATTGGTTTAGGTCTTAAGGATTGCTCCTGAATCTGGTCAAACCACAAGCATTGCTTATATGTACTCGACATCAACTTAATTCCTTACGTCTTCCTGCTGCCTTATGTCTTAACGATACTTTTTATAAATTTCTCCGATTCTGTAAAAATCTAGGCATCATGCTGGATTGCTCCTTATCTTCGAATACCCAAGTTAATGAGTTTTTAGTTAAGAAAACTTAAGTGGCTCCCAAATTACTTTGATGTACTCGCATTTTATGTCTTCTTTACAACATTCTCTATAACCCAACATTCCCACGTTTCTCTTTTGTACACAATTCCGAATCTCCGTGTAGACCTCATCTTAGAATGAACCTCAAGTTTCCGACACATAAAAGTAAAAGGGTGAGTATGTCACTCTTTCACAGTTCGAGCAGTGGAGTTACGGAACTCAATTCCTTCCAATATGCGGAATTCTAAATCTGTCCCAATTTTTATTATATAAGTTTAAATGTTATTATTACTTATAACTGTATTTTTAATTTTATATGTTTATCTAATTTTCAATTATTATGTATGCGGTGCGCACTTTTAGTGCCTTTAATTATCTACTCTCCTTTCACAGGTCTGCTGGAAGAGTTTTTATTTTGAAATAAACAGTGCCTTTGTACTAATCTTTTAAATAACTTTTTTTTATATATTTTATACATAAATGTTAAATAAATAAAAAAATATATTTAACCCTGGCTATCTATATAGTAACGCATACAAAATCTATATATATTTATATATAAAGGTCCTCACATGATTGGCGTTCCGTATAACGTCGATCTGTTTCCCCGTCATGGTGAGGTGGTCCCGTACAGCGTGCAGCGCGCGCGTCACCTCCCGCGCGAGCTGCCTGTGCACGCAGTACGAGCGCGCCGACGCACTCGCGCTCAACACTGTACTCAGACAGCACACTGTTAAACACCACTGGGGATCTGAAATATACCATCAATATATAGTAAAAAAATATCAAAAACATTTTGGTTATATGCAGTAAATAAAGATTTTTTGTACTAACTGTATTGAAGATTTTATTTACGTATATATAATTGCTATACCTTCTCCAGATAAATATTTCCTGTTATCCATGTGTTTACGAAATAAATTAATAAGGACTTTGCATATCTCTTCCACCATCAGTTCTGGTTGACAGTCCTCGATGTCGCCCGCGCACTTTCTGACTCCGTCATCTTGGTACGGTGACTTTAAATCATCCAAGAATTTAATGTTATTTTTGTCCTTTCCTTTATTTTTAATCTGTGCTATGGAACGAGCCAGTTGGGTTAGACAATGCATTGCCGCCTCTCGATACTCTGTAATATATAAATTTACTCATAATATAATTTAATAATGAAGAAAAATTCTATTCTTACTCTAAGATGTCAAAATAATTATTAAAACAATATTTACCATCAAAATCACTTTCCAACCCTTGTAAAATTAAATTAAAAAGTAAAAATTTATCCTTAAATTCGCATACAGCATCAAAGGCTGGTCGCTCCGAGAGCAAAGACGCCAGCAGAAGCATAGCTTGCGTGCGAGCAGACAAACAATCAACATCATTCTCTGTAATAAAACATTCACATGCAATTATTGTATTTTTTCATGATTCATAGAAATATTTTGTTATATCATATTACAGATAAGATAGATTACAATTAATATGACAATGTAATATGTAATTTACCTGAATGAGTGTGTGTGAGTGTGAGTAACAAGTGATACACACAGTCCTTGGTGTTGGCGAGCGCGCCGCGCACGCACTTGTGCGTGCACGAGGCCGCCAGCGCGCGACACACGGACGACTGAGAGTCCTTTGACCGAGATATACATCTGTAACATGTATATTAATAAGTAAAATGATTCTGTGACATGACAGAAATCCCCCCTATAACGCGGTACTTTTATAACGATATTATAGTCCCTCGTATAACACCTGTTTTTCCCCAAATAACGCGGATATTTCTCACGTTATATTGCTATACTACGGAATTTATAATTATTTTATACAGTTCATAATAAATTTCGCTTACCTTTGCATATCGTGTTGCTATAAAATAAAATAAAGTACAAATTAAATTTAGTTATGTTCTTTCTTCATATTCCAATTAAACCAATCTTTCGAGAAACGTTAAACGTGAATTTTTTGTACATACGCGTTATACGGTCATATGAGCTTGTATACAAGAATATTCCTACAACGCGTTTTCCTATAACGCGGAACGAATCTATCGTGTTATACGGGGGGTTACTGTACAAAGTTATTATTGTTAAAATATTATTTTTTTGTTTTATTATTGAAATTTAATTTTTTTCATTTCTTTTATTACAATTCCAGAATAATACCTGAAGGTATTTGGCGTAAAATTAAAAAATGTTTTAAAAAAATTAAAAAAAATTTTTTTTTTTAGCAAATTATGGAAAATTTTCGATTCGCAAAACGGTAAACTTTATAAAACCTTTCACACGTGGATAACAATAATCTTAAGATAATTCTAACACCCGATAAAATATATCTGGAGTGGCTACAATCTTATCGAACGGAATGAAAATAGAAATAAACAAAACAAACCTGAAGAGGAGTCGATACAGTCCTCTGTCATTCCACACTTGGACTGGAGCTGTTTTGTACAGGGTCACATTGTTGATGACGTCAGCGGCCGCCGCCACCAGGCTGGCTGTCGGGGGCGGCTGAGCGTACGCTAGAGTTGGAGACAGGTGGAACTCGCTCTTCTGAGCTCGCACTTCTAGTTCTGAACCCCGATCCAATACTGATAAAGGGATGTTTGGCTCTGAAATTTTTATTTATATGAATAGTCGAAACCATTGCGTGTAATTGAAATTTAATAACGTAAGAATTCAAAGATTTTTTTTTCAAAATTAAGTTTAATAGTAAAAAAGGCAAAAGTTTATATATGTTTCTTATTTGGATAGAAAAAGGATTTACTTTCGATTAAAATTGAATTAATTAAATGCAGAAATCACACAAACAGACAGTTATCAATATATATATATATTGAGAATATTGTTATTCTGATACACAATATCAGATATATTGATAGCAAGATTGATAAATACACTGAAAACCAGATAGAATTGCTAGAAGCAATGATGATTTCTCTGACAAGATCAATATAATATAATTATTTGCACTCTTGTACACACCTATATTTTGTTCATATTCCTTATCGTTGCAGAAATCGACGAAAATCTCCAAGCAGTCCTCTATAAAATTACCTTCCTCAATAGCATTTAGCACCTCGCCTTCTAAAACCTATAAAATATACAAAATTTATATATTAGTCATATATATATATATATATATATATTACATAATAAGTCATTATAAATATATGACTATGTTGCTAATAACAAAACACTTATGCACATTCTGTAAATCATAGGGACTGTGAATTGTTACATACTAGCTGTTGCTCGCGATTACGTCTGCCTCCTCCCCTCCTCCATTTAACTCCTTTAACATTCAAATATATTTTATATATATCCATAGAATTTTAGTTTGTTATGTCCTATGAAAACTATAACATTTGACATAATTGAGTAGAAATTATTCAGAAACCACCTAGTACATATATTTATTATTTTTTCCGTGTTTATTTTTAACCCTTATCAAATTTCGTTCAACTTTATCAACATCCGTCCAGTAGATATTTCGTGATGCCCGACCGAACACGCAGACAAACATATAAATAAACAAAACAGTTAAAAACTATTGTTTATAACTATACGACATGTACTAAACCTGTAGCTTTTTTTTCAACAAATATTTAATGTAGACATTTTCCTTGTATCATTTTGTTTACAGTGCAACATGTTTCTGTAAAAAACCCTCATTTTTATAGTAAACAAAATAAACACTACTAAATATACTAATTATATGATTTGTGGGAGGGAGTTTACTTTTAACAATCAGTTTTTTTGGACAGAAATCCTGTTTTTAAGAGTGGATTCCCCTAATTATTAATTTTAAAAAAATTTGGGGAAGAAAACTTAAAATTTAGAATTTTTTTTTATTGTTGGGCCCCTCTCCTGACAGGGGCCTGGGGCCTGACAGTAATATTTATAAAATAAAGTTATATTTATTTTAATCTTTAGCCACAATTAATGTATTCATTCCAAACAGTCTTAATTTCTAGAATATATTACACATAATTTATAAGTATTGATGAGACAAAGAAATCATAAAACATAAGTATGTAGTGCTAATTATTATATATATATATATATATATATATATATATATATATATATATATACATATATATATGTATGTATGTTAGCACTGAAGGTGTAAACAGATATATATTTATCAAGTCTGTTTGTTTTACGAGACCACGTACTGAGTATACGTTTGCTTGGTTTATTCATTTGTATATATTTAAACCGTGACTTTCCTCGTATTTGCGAATATATGAACTTTTATTATTATATCTTCAATTTGTTTTTATTAGCCAAACTATTTATCTTCAACATTCTATAACATTAAAAACACTACAAAAAACAGATACCGTTGACAAGAAATAAAAAAAAGATACAAAAGATATCGGTTTCAAAAGTATCTTTTGTCAGTTTGGTGAAGGCGATAAGAGAGAACCAACTTAACTTAATATAATACGTATTAGGGAAATAAAAAACACAATGTAGATTCGTTGTTTATATAATATTACTTATATTATATTTATATACAAATGCTTAAAATTATTAGGTACATAATCAGTTCCCGATTGCAAGTATAATTTGCTTATACTAAAATATTAATACTAGGGGCGCCAACGGACCCTCAATTTCGACTCGCTGCGCTCGTGAAATCTCAGTTTCCGTTAGCATATTGAGCGAAGCGAGCACAGTTCAATCACTCATCGTTTCCCGTTGACTTCAATAGGATGTTAGGTTTTGGACGACATAATTTCATAATTTTCCGTCAAGTAGTTTTCGATCCTATTCGTGACAAAGAATGTGAAAAAGTCTCCAGTAGAATGCTCCGCTCGCTTCGCTCAATTAATAACATTCATAAGGAACATATCTTAAAAGATATAAATGTTAAAAATTTTCATGAGAATGTCAATCAAATACAAAAAAAAACTTGTATAAATGACAGATATGATTAATGGCGACGTTGTGGCCTATTTGAGATAGTGTATCTGCAATGATAACGCCAGTTAAGCAACGGTGATCAACGCCAACGAGTGATGGGTGACCAATCCGGTTGGTATCAGAAAAAATATATCTTATAATAATAAATTGTGAGATATATACATTTTATCTTATCTATATATAATGTTATTGTGATAAAAATTATAATATAAATTTTAATCTAGAAAGTTTTTGAATACTGTTAATTTTAGGCGTGTTTATCTTTAAGCTTAAAGCGCTTAAAGCGGCTTAAATTTTAACCAAATGCTTCCTTTGTTTTTGAGCATGACACTCCTCTGATCGTATTGGATATTCGGAGTTGTCTTGGAGCACGGCTCTACTGAGAATCTCTGAAGGATAGTAGCCAATCCAGCTACCACCATCAGCTGTGCAAACCGACCCCCTGTGGAACAATCAAAACATTATACAGACTGAGAAGAGAGAAGAACGGAGAAAGAGAACGAGGTTCTAGAAATTCTAAATATTTATTAATAAAACAAAATCTAGAATATTTGTGAATGAGATAAAAAATTAAGATAGCTCTAGAAGTTTTAAATTATTTATCATTCAACGTATCTAAAATTTATGTTATTTTTAATTCGCCGCGAAATATTATTTCCATAGAAAACTGTTACAATAGACAGAAAAAAAATGACTATCGGGTACGTGTTGTATGTCTTAACGTTATTAACACTAAACCTACCAAGTACCGGTCAAATTGACCGTTCTAAACTTTTGTAAAACTTACACATTTTTAAACGTTATAATATCGTTATCAAACTACATGACAATTTTTAAAATATGCATATAATATTTTCTCCACTCTTTACTTTTAGTTATTTCCATTATTACCTGCGTTATATAATAAAATAACTTTTAACTACCGGTCAATTTGACGGCGTGCGGTAGGAACAGGTATACAAGAATTGTCGGTAGGTTTAGTGTTAAGACTGTTAAGAGTTTTATCTTAATCAGTGTCCTGTTTTCTCACTATCACTGATCACGCAATTTATTCATTAGGGTACAGTGTTGTGAAAGAAATTTGGTTACTGTAAATATCTGTAAACTGTAAAAGGTATATATTATTTTCATTAATATTACATTCTTGTTATGCCCAGGACTTTTTTAATAAAAGTAGCCTAAATTACTCCTTATAACATCAGCTATCATACAGTAAAAGTCTTGTTAAAATCGGTCCAGCCGTTACAGAGATTATTCAGAAAAACAGACAATAATTTTTTAAATAGTTTTTTATATAAGTACCGTATATATTCGTATGCATTTAGTGAAAAGTAAAAATTACAAACACTTCAATTTTATTTATATACATTAATGTAAATATATGCAGAACGCTTAAAAACATATTATGAATAATGAAAATTGTTTAACAACATTCGTAAACAATGCATAAAGAAACAGGCCAATGTTTAAATAACATTAAATTCGTGAGATTAAACTTTTGCGACATCTTATTCTGTACTATTTTGTAAACATTACACATGAGGTATAAATATTTTGAAAAACACGGCAATTTTTTTTAATGTTATATTATTATAGTATAAATAAAAATAGACTTACCCGGACAACTCCTGGGTCCATCGCCGAAAGCGATAAAACCGGCTGGATTTAAATCGCACGAGAAACGATCTGGATCAAATCTATCCGGATCGGGAAAGTGTCTCGGATCTTTTTGTATCGAGTGTATTGGTATTAGAACGGCATCGCGGGGCTTCATACTGAGATCGGTGCCCGGTAGCGTGCAAGGTGCGGTACACAGTCGGGTGGTGAGCGGGGTTGGGGGATGGAGTCTTAAGGTCTCAAAGTATGCTTGGTTTGATAAACGCATAGCGCATACTGCATCGTAGCTCAGACTACCGTAGTGCTCTAGACACTCCTTTACCTCCTCCCGTAATCTGTTCTGCAAAACCTCATCCTTGGCCAGCTGGTATAAACAAAATGACAACGTGGTCGCCGACGTCTCCAGACCGGCCAGCATGAATATGAAAGAATTTGATATAATCAATTCATCCGTCATAGCGAAGCCGGTCTCCGTTTTTTGCACATTCAACATGAGCTGCAGGAAGTCACTTCTCTGCTGTCCAGTCTTGCGTCTCTCCGTCAGAACTTGATTTATTATATCAGTAAAAAATATCTCCACGTCCAACGAGTACGATCTGAGATTTAAGAATTTAAATAGTCGGGGTGAAAACGATCGGCAGTATCTCTTTAAAATAGTCTTGCGGTCGGTCTTGAACATTTTTTGCGACATTATAAAGAATGGTGACATTTTATCTTTTAAAGATCCGGGGTCCACTCCGAACGCGCAGCTGCCGATAACGTCCGTGGTGAATCGGCACATCAGCTTTGGAACTTCAATATCCTCTATCGATTCGATTGCGAGAGTTTTTTCTAACGTTTTCGCGCAATCCACTATCAAGGGAAACATTGCCTTCATTTTGGCCGAGGAGAATGTTGGTGTAACAATGTGTCGCATTTTCTGCCACTCGGTGCCGCTCATGTTTGCTAGATTCCTCAAGAGCGGCTCGCGCCTCGTGTCCGTCGACACTGATATACGATCACTAAAATTATGAAATTCCGTGGACAGCACAAACTTAACCAAATCCAAATCTATCAACATTAAAGACGGTCTCCTCGCTTGAAAGATACCAACATATTTCTCATCTTTATATTTATCGTAAAAGAATTGGAGCATTTTCGTATAACTGAGCCTCATAGTCAGAGTCGCACCAAAATTTCCGAATATAGGACAGGGCTCGTTGTATGGAACCTTCTTGTTATACCAATATTTTCGACCGTCCGATCCATAGTGAAATATCGCTAGCAACAATAACAAAAGCACCACAATCACAGCAAGTAGAACACTCACACTCATTATTGTGTATAATAATAAGTGTGTTAACAAATAATTAAACGGAACGTTATCGACGCAAGTAAACAAAACTAAATAAAATCATAACAAAGTGAGCGGCGGCCGCTTGTACGATCGCCGATCGAATGACCAGTATCGCTAAGTCAAGATAAGCTGCACAAGGTCGCACATGTTGACGTGCTACGTCCGTGACTTGCATATCCCATAAATGACGCTCTAAGGGCGTTTTTCATTTGAGATATAATAAACGAAAACACGAAATTTATACCTTAAATAAACCAATTTTCTTAATAATAATATTGTAAATGACAATTTTAATATTAAAATAATTCAAATTGTGTGAACGCAATTATAAATAAAAATTATAAATAATAATTAAACATTTACACCGTGGGTAGTTCGCCTAAAGGATGCTATTTATTTCTGTATAGTTCAATGATCGACAAATTAATTATAGCTATTCAAAGAACAACAATTGTATTACAAAATAAGTATGTGAAGATATTAATAAAACATTTCATTTCCTGTTCAATTAAATTAAATCTCTAATGACCCCATTCATTATCCAGTCTTATCGCGCTCATGGACCCCAGAAATAGGGGGGAGGGGGGAGGGTGTAGGCTCTCTCTACAATCTTTAGTGCGCTACTTGAAGTAGAGTGTAATAGATCGTATAATGAAATGCCTGCATCGTATTGATTGCAAAATATTCAAATCGGCGCAAATATCCAGTACCTACACGTCTCTGTAGGCAGTTTTACGATCTATTTGACAAATTGCTCCGCCAAAACGCTGTAGCCTTGGTGTGAATGTAAATTAGCTGAGTTTAGATTAAACATTAATATAATATATACTACCTATATATTTAGTATACTAGCTTTGACCGCGACTTCGGTTACGCAGAATATTTTTTTTTATATAAAAGTAGCCAAGTTATTCTTTATAATATTACCTAACCCCGTGAAAGTACTGTCAAAATCGGTCCAGCCGTTTTAGAGGTTAGCCGGAATAAAGAGACAGATAGAGAAAATATTTTTTAAATTGTATTTTTAATGTAAGTATATACCTTATATACTTTCACACGCATTAGTGACAAGCTATTAATTTGAAACTACAAACAGATATTACAATTCTATTTATATATATATATATATATATATATATATATATATATATATATATATATATATATATATTTTAATCGTAATTCATCTCGTATATATTATTTTGTCTGACGCCTGTCATGTTAAAATTTTTTATTGTTATTATATTTTAATAAGCATTTAATTAAGAGTAATTTATTATATTTCACTTTGTAGTATGTATGTGTAGCTCATATAATATATTTTTTTTTAATTCCATTTAATGTATTTTTTTTTCTTTAAAAGGAATATACAGTTAGTAATAAAGTTTAATATCTAACTATAATACTTACATATAAATCTTTTGCTTTCCTATTAGAATACTTCGTATTCTAGAATTTTTGGCGTATTCGACCAACTAAACTGCAATTTATATTTTATTTTTTTATATTATTTAAAGTAATAAGAGTAATATTACGCGTACGTAATGTCTATATATATTTTTGACTAGCAATGCCCCACCGTTTCATGCGCGTTGATACCGATTTTGTGGTAGTTTGTGGACTTTTGACTGGAATGTTCGATTTATTATTTTATATGTGTTAAAACTGTCTTTAATAAAATATGCAGAGGTGTGAATAGTATGGTTTGATTATATTCGGCATTTTTATCAACTTTAAAATGTATAAAAGTTGTTATAGTGTCATAATTACAGTAGTTGGATATATTTCGCGGACTTTCTTGTAGAGATTAACGCGTTCTATAATACTGTAGAACATTTTTTTGTTCTATCATCAATACTTTCCGCAGCGCACGCCATGACAGATTTTTTTAAACCAATGCCCACCTTGGGTCACATTATTGCATTTTTATTAGGTATCCCTATTTTTTTTGCAAATGTTATATAGCCTATGTCACTCGGTGAAGATGCAGTTTACTAATGGTTAAAGAATTTTTGAAATCGGTCCAGTAGGTACTTAGTTATTGTGTGAAAACATTACAAAAATACATACATACAAAAACACAAATGTTTCATTATAATAGTAGTATGATTAACAAAAATATTGACATTATAAAAACACACACGCACTCCAAATGCGATAGACATGAGTCAGCAATAGCACTGTACTAATATTAATATTTTATACGAAAAGGTTAGGTACTTGAAATTTAAAACATTTTCAATATTTGTCACTGTATGGATAATTTTTAGAAAAATCAAAAAAAAAAAAAGTTAAATAGTATTTTGTTATCCAGAGGTTCGGATTCGAATCCATGGAGACGAATTTTTATTTCATAGGTACTAGCTGTGTCTACTACTTCGTTGGTGTGGAATGTTTTTTTTTTAAAGTAACCTAAGTTACTCATTATAACATCAGCTCTCCGCCAATGAAAGTCACGTTAAAGCCGGGCCAGCCGTTTCACGTTTCACAGACCAGCCGAAACAAACAGATGGACACCGATTTTTTTTATGTAAGTACCGTATATTTATTACTAGCAGGTTACCCGTGCTTCGCGACGAACAGCAAAAATGATCAATCATTTTGTTTGAATTTCCACACCACTTAGGAGCTATTAAACAGGCGCGTTATATTTTTTGTAGTTTTTTAGCTGTAACTTTGGAGCGGTTTGGACAATCCTTTCTTATTGCACCTATTCAATATGTCAGGAGTCTTGCGTCCAAATTTCAGCTTTCTAGGTATTACGGTTTGGGCTGTAGAGCGATGAATGAGTCAGTGAGTCAGTGAGTATCTTTGTGTTTTATATATTAAGATTGGAAAGCTGTTAGAATAATACACGGACACTTCAATTATTTATATGTATAGATTCATTGGACAAATAGTATATATGAAGCACAACGTAGGTGGTCCCGTGTATTCAACGCACGGACGCACGCGGTCAATATAATTTATAGTACGTTATAAAACATCCAAATACGAATAACTATAAACTATCGCGCCTTTTGTTATAGTAATATGTACGTTTGTATATAAATAGATTAACATAGATATGGTTATACGACCAAATGATGAAAATGATAAAATTATAGCAATACATCTGGATGATTTAAAAAAAAATTATTAACTTGTAACTTTTGTCATTACACGTTTGCAAAACGCGTGTGTGTGCGTGTGCGTATGTTTATGCGTATGCGTGTGCGTGTGTATATGTGTATGTGTATACTTACGAAGTGAATCTGATGACGCTGCAAGAACTATTACACACACATATTAATGTTAAGTCATTGTAAAGCTTAGTTACTATAATATCTGTAAATTTAATTTAAAATAGTGGTCGAATATGACCAAATACGACCTTAAAGTTTGGAGGTATATGAATAATACCTTATATATATATATATATATATATATATATATATATATATATATATATATTATGTAAGGCCACAATCCAATCTTGTATTATTTACGATATAACTCGATAAAAAATATATCAAATATCATATTTCTGTGCGGAATAATACGCTTTAAATCTTTTCCCTTTAGATATTAATATATATATTAGCGAACATTCGTTTGTTTGTGTGGAGAGAGTGTTGGTAATAAACAGAACTGTTTCAAGTGTTGCTGCGTGTTCATGATGACTTGCATATATATAACCCATAAAAAACATAATATCTTTCGTTTAAATTATTATAATTCGCATCTGTCATCGAAAATCGCAAACGTTATAATAAAACTTTATAACAAGACATGATTGTCTTTCCGTGTACAAATAAAAAAAAATGGAAAAATTGTTTTTAATGCAAGTTTTTTTTTTTTTTGCCTGTGAAATATATTCAAAAGCTGTGTATGAATCATATGTTCATATATATAGCATATATATCAATACTTCCTCTGTCGAAGACGGTAAAAGCTGATGGTGAAAACTATAAAGAATTTTTAAAGACTTTCCCTACCGCCTGTTAGTAACGAACACGAGCCACCAAAGCCTTATGAGAGCTGGTAACTAGACCAAACCTGAAGTCCTTGAATTACAAATTATATTAAACTAGCAGGTTACCCGTGCTTCGCAACGGAAGGCGAAAGTGATCAAACATTTTGTTTGAATTTCCACACCACCTATTAGGCATCAAACAGGCGCGTTATATTTTTTGCAGTTTTTTTGGTGTAACTTTGGAACGGTTTGGACTTTTGCAAAATCCTTTCTTATTGCACCTATTCAATATGTCAGGAGTCTTGTGTCCAAATTTCGGCTTTCTAGGTATTACGGTTTGGGCTGTAGAGCGATGAATGAGTCAGTGAGTGAGTGAGTGTCTTTGTGTTTTATATATTAAGATTATTATAGAGTATGCTCTAAATCAGGGCTTCTTAAACTTTTTTATATAGCGACCCCCTTCAAGCTTAGGAAATTTTAAACGACCCCCTCCTCATGATAATAATATCAGATCTTTGCGACGCCCCTTTCAGTAGTCTCGCGCGACCCACAGTTTAAGAAGCCCTGCTCTAAATAATACATCGATATTGATATACTCTTTGGAAATCCTTTAATCAAGTAGTGGCTTAATGATAACAGTTCGTAAATCTATAATTTTTTGACCAGACTAAACTCTTAAAAGTATAAAGGTGGTATTTTTTTATACTAGAATGAATACGTATAAATTTATTTCAATCAAATCATATAACTTTTCATCACAACGCGACGTCGCGTGAAGTAGCCTGGTGTCATATAACAAATATGACATTGTAAATACATTTGTTCTATTTTTGAAAATATTATTTCAAAATTAACTAAATTTGCGATAATAAATGTTATTTGACTTTTTATTGCGCGGGAAAACGCTCGCAGGTATCAAGGCGTCTTAAGACGTCGCGCCTAAATAAATATTGCACAATGTATGAGGAAAAGATTTTAAAAAATATTCCATTTATTCTAGTGGTATGCGATTCTTTCGTATAAAAACACATTAATAGCAATAACTGTTTAATTATTTTCCAAATAAAAAAATTGTGAGAGATAAGTGGATAAACCTCGCACTACGAGACCTATCACCTATTCATCATCATCATCATCATCATTTATTTTTATGAGGATCTCTTTGATGTTAGACTAAAATAAATATAATTACTATTAATATATAAATTCCAATAGAAATTGATAACTGGCATGGCTTTACTATTTTAAAATAAACAGCTCATATTTGATGTTTCATTTATAGATATGAAAGTGAAGGTAATATATGTAATGGTATAGGTTTCTTTACTTGTTTGTAATTTTAGCTACGCTCAAAAATAATATATATATATATATATATAGCAAAAGACAGATTAGGTTTCTGCAAAATAGTGAAGTTTGTCTTAACCATACCTATTTCAATCGTTTAGTTGATGGATTTTTTTATTTTATCACAAAACCACAGATAAACAGCCAATATATTAAATAAATTATTTAGAAATCAATAAAAACTCTCAAGATTATCGACAAATGACATCATACATGAATATAATGACATGGTGTTGTTTACTGAGAAGTGACGTCATCCGCTCTGATTGGTGTTTCACGTACAGTGGCCGAGTGCAGTATTTTATATTTTTATTTTATTATAAATATGTTTATCTTATTATTTTGTTGAAATTTAGAATTTTTTCAATATATATTTCTTTCTAAAACAATTTTTTGAGCGAAGCGTTTTACTGGAGACTTTTTCGCATTCTTTGTCACGAATTGGCTCGAAAATTACTTGACGGAAAATTATGAAACTTTGCAATCAAAAAGACACACATTAGATGATGGTTTAAAAAAAATATTTTAAAAATGTCCTCAAAAAAATATATATTTTTTGTAATATAATGTCAAAAAACTAATATCCCATTGAAGTCAATGGGAAACGATGAGTTAATACACTGGGCTCGCTTCGCTCAATATGCAAACGGCAACCGAGATTTCGCGAGCACAGCGAGTCGAAATTGAGGGTCTGTTGGCGCCCCCAGTTATTTTATTTTTAATACTGTCATCATGCCCATTATGTACGAGCCTTTATGTATAGCGTATAGTAAGTTCAGCATTTTTTCTTGGCAATGGAAGTGTTAATATGAAAAGGCATTTTCATATAACCAAATAAAGTTTTAAATACAACTTTTTGTTAAGTGCTTACTTGTGAATGTGGCGATGTTCTGGAGGTGAAGGCGGCCAGCAGAGACGCTGCAGCGGCTCGCACCACGTTAGCCTCTCCCTCGCGACCAAATATACCTATCGCAAGTTCAGACAACGACTCCTTTGGAATACCTGCAAACAAAAGCATAAGCTTTCACTCTTCTCATATCTCATTGAATTGCTCCATCTCTGTCTCTCCCATACAAGTAACTCCCTCTCTCCCTCTACTCTCTTACACTGTGACAGCTGCGGTGCCAGCTGGGTGTGGTGCGAGAGGGACGCCAGCACGTACAGCGCGCTCGCTCGCACCTCCGCGCGCTCTGAACAGCTGCATTTCACCACAGCGGTGACTACACTGCTGCTCCAGACCTCGCTCCATCTCTGTACAATAACTTTTATGTTAAGAAAATAACTACAAATAGGTAAAAATATATAATGAAGATTTTTAATTTATTTTAGGATGTTTTGTTATTTTTAATCATATAACAGTCCATATATTAGTTTGTTAGATTTCTCGTCGTATCTTCAATTCGGCAATCTTGTAATAATTCTCGATTAAACTTACATAAATATACTTTTATTCACTCATGTCGTTGAGGAATAATTACCAAAAAATTACATATTTGCTATATTTTTAGGCTTTCGGTTTCAGCTTTGAACGCTGAATTGAAGATGGGTTACCTACTCGTTTCGCTCAATTTTTCGAACTCTACCGAGATTTTGCGTGGTCCGGTTGGAGACCCTAGTCTATTGAAGTAACAATTATATACGGACGGACCCAGTGTACATTTGGGAGGTGCAATTTTGAATTCTTTTAATACATTTTACTTACTCTCCTTACAACAAGCTGCACTTGTATTCTTAGAGCAATATGGTAAATAATACCATATTAATTTTAATCTGTTAATTTCATATTATAAAATAATGTATTGTAATATAAAAAACAATAATATTATTTTTACATCCCAAGACAGAAACCATAAAACACTCGCAACAACTCTGATAAAAATGTCGTTAATTTTTCAATTAATAATTATAATTTTCCATAAGAAATATCTTTAATTTATAAAGATAAAATATTTAGCAATGTAAATATATAATATTTAAACAAGAGAAAACTGATTTATCTTACAAAATCAATCTTATCACAGAGTGTATCAAATTCAAGTGTTATCACAGTACAGTACACAACTTGACTGTAAAATTCCATATTATATATATATATATATATAAATATATAACCTGTAAGTTTGTGTACAAATACCTGTACGGGTATTGAGTTAACTGTCTGTCTCAACAGAGCCTGCAACGCGAGCAACGCGTCCAGTCTGCTCGCTTGCCCCTTCCGCCCGACTCCGGCCGCACACCCGCTCAGTACACTCGTAATCACTTTCAAACTTGCTATTATTGTTTCTTCAGATAGCTTACAATACCGAGAATGCATTACATATCTCACGCAGCGTAACAACTCGTTCAGATATCCTGGAATTATATCAATTACTCACATTCGATACTATTATGATTAATGAGACATAATAAATATATAGATAACACTTATTATGTCATACATAAAAATATATATATATATATATATATATATATAAGCGATTTACCACTCTCTGACGCATCACGAAATCTCCGAAACTATCTGTCCGATTAACTTAAAATTTTACATAGTTACTTCCTTTGTGACGTAGACGTCCACTAAGAACGGATTTTACGGAATTCCTATACCAACGGATTTCAACTTTATGCATGTTGCCAAGTTTTAAACCTGTAGGAGCTATATACTTAACGAGGGGGTAAGAGTTACCATAGCAACGGTTACGACGACAACGGATAATATGACAAAGGTTACCATGACAACCTAAGTTCACATCCAAATTAATAGTGTGCCCAGCGAAGCGGGAGGAAATAAGCCAGTATAATTATACAAGTGATTAAAAGTTTCATATGGGCACAATGAAGTATTATAGGAACATATGGTGTACATTTAAGAGGAAACAAAAAAATGACCAAAAGTTGACTCATGCTCTAAATTAAACCAACTGTCGACGTTAAAGTATATATATATATATATAATGTAAGTATGTATAGACAACAATCATTTATACGATCTAACAACAAAAATATGATTTATTTTATTATCAAAACAACAATTTTATGACGGATATTAAGTGTTTATTCCAATTGTATTATCAATAGATACGTTCTCTTAAATCGCGCGAATTCTTTTAGATTATAATTTTATTTATCATTACTGATAATGATAACACTCAAATTCTTTTCGAGATAAATGACGTTAGAAAAATAAAACAAATGATAAAGATAAAATTTGTATGTATGTATTTTTATAAACATAGGTACACAACAACAACGTGAAAACCCCGACCGACATTCCGAATTTTTGGTAAATTCAAAGTTCTTTAAAAATAATTGCATTAAAAACATTTGAATTAAAATAATATTAATAAAATAATTGCATTAAAATAATTTAATTAAAATGATTGCATTAAAATAATTGAATTAAAATAATTGTAATAAAATAATTGCATTAAAATAATATTAATAAAATAATTGTTATAAAATAATTACAGGTATCCCGACGTCGACAAGAGCCGTATAAATGGGACAAATATATGCAGGGGAAATTATACGCAAACAAAAGACAGAGCAGTATTATTTTTTTTGTGTTTTTATTCTAACCCGGATGATTGGTATGTGATTTTTTTATTTTTAATATTCTTATTAACCATTTTATTAAGAATATTATATAAAAAATATATTTTATAAAAGATTTTTTTTTTCATATTCTTTGTTCTTTTATAACTTAGTTTCCAATTAGCTGAGCATGCGACTTCGTTCGCGCGGTGTATGTTTTTTTAAAATAAAACTCGTTTAAATTACTCCTTATAACATCAGCTATACAGTGAAAGTTCTGTTAAAATCGGTCCAGCCGTTTCAGAGATTACCGAACAGACAGATAGAGACAGAATTAAAAAAAAAATTTAAGTAACTACCGTATTTACTTTCAAATGCATTTAGTGAAAAGCTATTTGAAATTACAGACGGACACTTAAATTTTAAATATATATATATATATATATATATAAACTATAATACTCACCTAAGATATGAAAATTCTTGAGATCAATTCTCTCCAAGCACGACAATAGAATCTTAAGAAGACTTTCCAGTCTACTGCAGCTGTAGTCCTGGTCTTCCAGGAGTATGACACATCGCACTAACACCCTTATTATGTGTATACGTAATTGTGTCACTTCAACGTCATCCTGTGACGTCTGTTGGGGGTACAGACGGTCTTTACTTAATAGTGATATGATAATTGCGTCCGAACCGATGAATGACGTCACAATCCATGACATTGTATCACCTGGGGTTTGTGGTAATTGTTTTAGTTACAAAATATTCAAGATTCTTCAAAACAACCTTAAAAGTGGGTTGCATCATATAAAATTCGTTAACACTAAACCTACCGACAATTCTGGTATACCTGTTCCTATCGCACGCCTTCAAATTGACCGGTAATTAAAAGTTATTTTATTATATAACGCAGGTAATAATGGAAATAACTAAAAGTAAAGAGTGTAAAAAATATTATATGCATATTCTAAGAATTGTCATGTAGTTTGATAACGATATTATAACGTTTAAGAACGTTCAATTTGACCGGTACTTGGTAGGTTTAGTGTTAATATAGGCTCTTTCAAACATAAAAGTCAATATAAAGCCTTAGGAAAAAGAACAGGATAAGCAAACGGTTTATTCAAATATTTATCATACAATAATTAGTCAAATAGTCAACACAACATACCTTTTCTAGGAAAATAGTCCATATAGGCAATAATGAAGTGTAGGAGCGTGTTAAGCAACAGCACGTCCCTCGGCGAGGCGGGACACGACAGGAAGCGCACGCACACCGACCAACGAACACGCACGGACTGCACGCACACAGACGACACCGACAACAGATTTGTATAGCTGGGAACAAACACACATGATGGTACAAATGGTCATGACACGATAGCTCAGTTTAGACAGAAACATGACGGAATAAGAGAGGTCACAGGTTCATGTTGCAAACGTGTTTTATTTTTATTCATTGAAAAACAAAGAAACAGATATATGACCATAGAGAATTATTGTCATGATGCGATAGCTCAGTTCACAGAGCGACAAAAACTCAAAGAGGTCACAGTTTCAAGTTTATTTATTAAAAATAGATTCAACAATCACCTCTCAAGCAAAACCAGTACTTCATTGACCTGGTCGTGGCTGGTGGCATTCTCCAAATGCAGAAGCAACTTGGAAAAGACGTGCTGCAGACTGGCTGACGTCAGAGCCGCCAGTTCCCGAGGGTGGGGGGAGGGTGCGGTTGAGGGGGAAGAGGAGGGAGGGACCACGCAAGAGGTTTTCAGGAGTTCCTTGCCCCCCCACACCCACCACCAGCGAATACGAATCGCCGTCCGAAACGACTCGTCGCTTAGGAGCCATTCTAAAAATATTTAATTACAAAAAAGAACTTTATAAATTCATCTGAGTAAATATAATAATAAGATTGTGAAATACAAACCAACAAACGAGTGTTCAGTGTTAGGGCTGGTCTTCCAATAGCTGTTAACAATAAACGGCAGAGTGGTTCTCTCGGTCACGCTTGAAGGTAACGCTGGTATCTTACGTCTGGATGAGTCCAGTTCTTGTAACGCGAAGCCCGACCACACAACCAGCGCCAGCACTTGGACCGCCATTAGAACGTTGTTATCATTGGCCGGGAATACAAGGATAACTGCAAAAAAAAATACATAATTAGAAACTAAATATATATATATATTGAGAGCAAGTTTACTATGTATTCATAACAATAAAATTTATAAAATTAAATGAACTTCATCAACTTTTTCCTACACTTTTTTCTATAGATTGACGCTAAGTGTATGTTCTCTCTCTCTTTTCTCTTTCTTTTTCCCTCCTCACGAATGAATGTAAATTAAACAGTAGTTGTATAACCTCGCAGCAGCAGCAGCGGTAAGTCCTGCACGTTAGCGAGCGCGTGTCGGCTGGTGAAGCACACGCTGTTGAGCACCGACACGCACGACACGGCGCACTCCGGGAACGCGAGGTAGTCGTCCACCATTAGCGATAATCTACAATATTATATTATATAGTTATTTTTATTATGTATTTGTAAGCATACGATCTTTTTGCAATGTTTATGGGCTTCATTGTAATTTTTATGTATAATATTACAAATTCAAATTCAAACCAGTGAAGATGCAAATACCCAGGGTATTTCCCGAACGAACTTTGATGAAATTATAAATGTTAATAAAAAAATAATTGATTTTTAAGTAAGATTATGAAAATGAATGTTTAAAAGTAATCATTAAAGATAACATAGACTACACACAAAAATAAATTGTAAAAAAATTAACAATAATTTTTATACACACTCAATAAAAAAATAAAAAATAAATTATTAAACTTAGCAAGACCCAATAGATGTTTTTCGATTATATAAAAAAAAATCCCTACAAATTTTCAACTACAAACTTCAAAAATTTTTCCTGTCCACAGACATCCATCCATAAATCCATCCATCCATCCGAGAAAAGTGAAAACAATACAGAACGAACAAAGTTCGTTCATGAATATCTTTATTCGAGTAATAGAACACGCACTTTTGAATCGTCAATTATTACAATAAAAAAACGTCAGTGTAGACAGTCCGTGAGTGAGCTACCACCGGCTCGGAATACTGCTCTGCTGAGAAGAACCGGCCAGAAACTTATTTTAACAATGTTTGATGTATATATTATAATATCAACCCTGCAAATGAGTCGATAACTTAAGTTCCACACATTAAGATCAACTAAATCCTCTTTGTAAACGGCCGAGCTAAGTTTGCCTGCGTGTATTGAGAGATGGGTGTTCCACGGGAAATTTTTATCTAAAGTTATATATAAGAAAATTTGTTGAGTCAGTCGATTGTAACATTAAGTAAGCTATAGTTTTGACTTTTCACATTAGGAGGTGTAAAGTCTATACACTTAGTTTTCATAGCATTTAAGGTCAAGTTAATAATTTGGAACCAATAAAGTACACAGACAGAATACTGCTTGCTTCATCTTAATTAGTCTTATTACGCTCATCTTTAAAAATAAGCGAGGTATCATCAGCAAAATTTATAATGGCAAGTCATTAATGTAAAGTAAAAATAAAAAGGTGCCAAGAATAGATCCTCGTGGAACACCCATCTATATTTAGTATTATTTACAACCGTCTGAACTTGAGAAAAATCCTTAATATTAAAATGGTACTACAAAAAAAAGTTAATTTGTAACGTACCTAAGTATTGAAACAATCAGTTTGAGTCCATCATATTGTAGAAAAGTTTCATGTAACCCCTGCTGTCTCATTATTACAGCTAGCTGCTGTAACGTACTTCTACGTAAGGACGGCTCTAACGCCGGCGGACCCGTGTGAACCCGGGGGACATAGTCTGTATCCAATGTTAGATCTTGTTTCAGTACCTCTAGGATTTGGAGTAAACCTGATGTCTGAAATTTTGTTCAAGTTCCATATTAATGTAATTCATATTTTTTACAAGTAATTTTTGTTATCAATTCTTTAGAAAGATAAAATATTATGTATATTGTTAGATTACATTCAATTAAATTAAACAGTACATTAGAAAAAAAATAGATTAAAATCGATGTATGTACCTGTGTAGTTTTCGATGGGGAGCTGGTTTGATCAATGTTAAAATCTTGAGGTTCTATACGACGTAGAGCGTTGAGTAGTATATCTGTGCGTAACGATTCCCGAGGAGGTAAGTATTTGATATCATCTGCAATTTAAAAAAAAAAATAATTATAAGGGTATACTATAGATTTAAGAGATGCACCCTAAAAACCCAGGAACTGACGCAAAACACCATACTCGTACCATTAGGTGGTGGAGATAACGGTGATGATGATGATGGTCATGTAAACAGCTTACCCATCAGCGTGCATAGTGCATGTGCGGCGTCCAGTTGCACAGCGACACAGCGACCCAGCAGCAGACGGACCAGACCAGCGACGCGCTCATACACAGGGACTCCCATACAATCAACTATATCACGCTCCAGGGACTTGCAGATCGCTTTACCTGGAAATAGATGGTTTAGAATACACCAATATCGGGTACATGAAGCACCGGTCTTGTCGGTCTCACCTAATTCAGTATCGTGAGCCGCATACACATGCAGCAGGGGCAGCACCGGCAACAAGCTTGCGAGGAGACGCCACCAGCAGCCATCACTCAGTACCAACCTGCCTCGCAGAAGATACAATAATATTTCTGAGGCATAATTTTCTACCTGAAATATATATATATATTATTACTAACATATATAACAATTATAAATTTCAATATTCTATCAAAATAACTAGCCTCTTTAATACTAGAAGATAGACCGTGACAACATATTTCAGTCAAAATGCCAACATCGCATATCAAAGTCAGACATTTCTCATCTGACTGGCCATTTTCACCCAACAACACCGATTTGACCATCTCAAACAGCATCTTGTAGAAGAATATTTGAACCCAGGATAAGCTATGAGCCATCAGAGCCAAGGTAATGTTTCTGACCAAATCCCAGTCGGCATCAACCAAATTCATATCTTTTGCTTTTCTTAACAATATAACAGAAATTGCGTTCAAAAAATGTTCATTTAAATTCAAATGTAAAACCGGCAGGGAATTTTTTAAACATATTAGGATGTCTTTGGAGAACTGGTTACTCTCTTGCGTGTTAATAAATTTAACAGCATTATCAATGCTGAAGAATAATTTGTTCAATTCCCTGTATTTGCTGTTGTATTCCTGATCCACTGTAGTTTTGATATTCTGAAAACAAATATTACCATTAAAAAATGAATTGGTAAAAATTTTAAATTTGGATCTGATGGAGGCTAAATAATATTTGACTTATTATATTCCTTCTATTATTTCTTCTATTTCCAGTGGATGAATGGATGGATGGATGATGAGTTCAAGAATCAGATAAAAAAAATAAAAATACTAACAATTAAGACACTGTCTATTCTCTTGCTAAGGCCCGCATACAACAGTTGTATGGCGGGGTCTATCTGGGCTACTTGAAGCGCTTTCACCAATGAAGACGGCGGCAACGCACATGTCTTGGCCCAACTCAGTAATATTTCTCCACAGGGAACCAGACGGAGATACGCAGATCTGTGATGCATATAATTTGTGTCCTCGTGGTTGCATTTTCTGTCATTAAAAAAACATTTAAAATAACGGTACATAATCATATGATTCTCATTATATAGTTGTAAGCTTAAATTTTTTTTAATACCTATATAATAATAATAGAATAACTATAAAAACATTTGTACTGCTGGGTCAGATAGTTCAGATTATGCTACATGCGTGGCATTCAAAAATTAATCTTTTGAATGAAATACTAAATTACTAAAGTGACTATTTTTAAAATACTAACCTATATTTAGTTAAAAGATCACCCAACATCCTCATCACAACGGAAGCCCTATGGGCAATGTCTCGGTGAGTTTTTGAGGTGTGTTCCAATGACCAGAAGTATTCATTCACACAGTCCAGTAAAAGTTCTATCAGATTTTCTATTAAAGATAGACACGTTTTAAGATCTTTCTGGAAAGACACAATCAAGTTGTAAATTTTAAATTTAGATTGAAATAATTTAAAATATATATTTATTTCAATAGTGTAAAATACCATATCTAATATATCATTCTGATCTTTAGTCTCTGGATATAAAACACTTCTAGCCATTATGGTAAGTACGGTATGTAGAGAGTCCAATGCAAATAGAGGTGCCGGGTACTGTCTTAATGCTACTAGAGCTTCATTCTGTTGTATATGACAATTACCCTCTGCAAATGTTGCTAGTTCCATGTTAATGTTATCGTCAGAGTCTCTGTGATCATCTGGAAGCTGATGGAAAATGTTGTATACATCAAATGATTTTTAAACAACAAATTTTCAATATAAGTAATATGTCTAATAACTAACTCATGTGAAAAAAAAACATTTTTACTTGTAATTAAACTCTAAAGTCTGAATATAAATGTTTGTACTAATAAAGTTAAAGTTATTAAGATATACTTCTTTTTGATCAAGGTTTCCATTATGAATAGTATAGGCCTATATCAAAAACTTCAGTTTTTAGACTTAGTAGTGTTGCTTGTGCGTACACAGTCAAGTCACAAGACATACATCAATAATCATTTTTGGTAATAAAGAGGGAGTATACCTTATGAGGTTTAGACACCAAGTCCAAAGAAAATAGTTTTAAAAACCTCATATGTAGAGATTCTGTTATACACAATAATACTTGCAATGCTTCTCCAGGATTGCCACTCAATTGACCATCTGATATCCCCAATAAAGTCTGTAAAACATATTTATTACCATAGAACTTACATATTATATAATTATTAAAAAATATTTTATGGATTACCTTAACTATAACAGGTCTGTTCAAAAATATTTCTGGTGGAAAGTCTCGTAAAAAAACATTTCTTATAAACCTGCAGCACCTCCTGGATGACTTTAGGACTTTCAAAGAATCTTCAATTAAAAGCATGGTCTTCAGATCAGATGGATTTAAGTCAACCCAAGGAAATAGTAACATATTAACACCATCAAAATCGGAGCTGAAGTTTGGCATAAAATTAACATATCATTCTCATTTTATACTTAAGCATTGTTGAAGTTGGTGAAGTTTATTTTCAAGGACTTACATATTATTATTTGTATATAACTGTATGTCTTCATTTGATACTGAAGTTTCTTTTGAAGATTCTTTAGTAAAACCTAAATTGTAGAAAGCGCTGCCTTGACCATTGCTTTCTGAACTAAAACAAATATACAACACCATTGTTAACATAACATTCATCTTATTAAAAACCAGACAAAAAAAAAATTACCTGTTTTCAGAATTCAGTCTTAGATGAGGAATGCAATTTACTTCAGAATCAACTGTATTCAAAAATCTCAGGGTTTCCAAGATATCTTCAAATATTTCCATTGCTGTTCTGTCGATTTTGTTCTTTATTATGTTCAGATTTGATATAAGTTTCTGAATGCCCAATTCTTTAGCAATATATGTACCAGTTTTTGTCTACAATTTGAATAAAAAGTAGAAAAATTAAACAACTTAAAAACATTTTTAATCTGTACAATTTACAGTGAAATTTTGAACCTTTATAGTTGTGTGTAATAATTCTAATGCTTCCTTTTGTAAAGTAGGTTTCTGTGACTGAAACCAGGTCATCAATGCCTCTAGAAGTTCTCTAGTACCAGATAATTCATCTTCAAATTCCCATCCCAATCTTATTTTAGCTATCAACAATTGTAATGACCTTTCGCGTATTTCCTTCAAAGGATGGTCTAAAAAAGTAAACCCATATTATCAATGAATGCTAGTTTCAACTTCTTTTAAAATAATTGAAACTAATAAATTGCAATACGTACTTAATTTTTTTATATAAGTAGATGTAACTTCAGAGGAAGTCATTTTTTAAGTTTATGAAGCCTTTTGTAAAATTAATAATAAATATTTATTAATATCATTCTCTATTTTAACATAAACACATAATATTTTAAAATTGATTTCAAATTTGTTGCATTGTTGACTGAGTAATAATTGTCCACATATTTTGAAATCTTGACAGTTAAGCAGAGTAGTGTAATAAGCTTCACAGAGGCGTTAGTTGCCAATTGGGGAAGAAAAATGTTATATTAATCTATCTTGGAATTATTACAACGAAATTTTTATAGTATTATATCTTTATTAACCTTTTTATTAAATTATTATTATATGATAATAAATTTGTAAAATGAAATAGTGCGGGTAATTTAAAAAATTAACTACCTATCCATATCTCGATGAAATCACGGAAAAAGCTAATCCTGTATTTGAACTATTAAATTTCTGAATAGACTTAATATTTTAATAATATCCAAATAACTTATTTTGTTATTATCACGTTCTTTTTTTCATAAAATATAATTATCTAAAGTTACATGTATAGTATGTACGTATATTAAAAAAAAACAAAACATGGAATAACATTTAGAGCCTTCAAGTCTCCACATACCAGAGACATTATTGAGTGCAATTAACATAGTTACCTTTGAAACCAACATAGATTTTGTATGTTGCTTAAAATTAACGTCACAGTACAAGCAAAAAGAAGGGAATAATGCGTATACATATTACGTTATATGGTAATTGGGCTTTGTGGCTTAATAATCAAGGAAATTTATTTCCATCCTGCTCGCACCATATCTGTGACCTGACGCGATTGGCACTACAAGCTAGCGGCATTGACACTCTGGCTCACACGGCAAAAGAGAAAGCTGATGCGTTGGGCACTCTTTTTGCCTCAAACTCGGCTTTGGACGACCAAGGAAAGACACCGCTGACCATCCCGTGGTGTCACAGCTCAATATCAGAAATGCTATTTCAGCATTCCTATCTTAAAGTCATAGTCCCGGGCTCCTGGAAATGTGTCCATCAGATCCCTAAAAAAGATGATAGCTCGGACCCAGCTAACTTCAGACTTATCGCCATTACCTCTCTTCTCTCCAAAATAATAGAGAATATCATTAACCAAAAGCTTCTAATGTACCTCAATCGCCAGTTGATCAATGACCGTCAATATGACTTTAATTAGTTAGTCTGGATATGGCAAAAGCCTACGATCGTATATGGCACACGGGACTTCTTTCGAAGCTTCCTTCCTATGGGCTTCCCGACAGTTTATGCAAGTGGGTTATCAGCTTTCTCACTGGGAGGAGCATACAGGTCGTTCATTAAATATTTTTGAAAAGCGACCGTAAAAATACCAATTAACTTAAAAACATCTCTTAGTGTATCTCTACCATTTAAGTTATGAATAGTCTGCACTTTATGTCAAAATAAATATAGGATTAATTTCTTCAGCACTGCCCTATAATAATATACCGTAAGACAAAATATTATTAAAACTAACTTTGTCCTGAACCTAACTCTCTTTCTGAATTAAACATTATCATCATTAATAACTGGGAGCGCCAACAAACCCTCAATTAGGACTCGCTGCGCTCGCGAAATCTCGGGTGCCGTTTGCATATTGAGCGAAGCGAGTCCAGTGTATTGACTCATCGTGTCCCATTGACTTCAATGGGATATGAGTTTTTTGACATGATATAAAAAAAAATTTTTTTGGGGACATTTTACAATTTAAAAAAAAAACTGTCACCTAATATGTATCTTTTTGATTGCAAAGTTTCATAATTTTCTGTCACAAAACACTTTAAAACCTATCGATGTTTGATATGCCCCTAGATTATAAAAGACTCTTCGTTTTTTCTTTGCCTGAGTGTAAGGTCACTAACGTATACGTAATGTATGTTGGATTTCTCGCCTTTTCATAAAGTCCTTTCTGGTGTGTAGATTCTCGAAAATGTAGAGCTATAAGAATTAAATTGTCTCTTGTACGACTTCGATATAATATTTGAAAATAACATATTTGATCTATAATACTGTCTACTGACAACTGCAAAATGTCAGATGAGCAGTTTCCAGTTTGTATAGTCTATGCTAATCTGTTATCAATTGCTAATAATTATTGTGAAAACCGCAACAAAATAATTGAATACAATACATACAATTTTATTTATCAAATATTGCTTAAATTTATTAGATTTTATTATGTATAAGGTATAAGAAAAGGATAATTGAATTTTATATCTTCTGTCGGCAAAGGTATTGCTTATTATTTCTTACATTATTATAGTTTAAACTACCTATATCATATTGTTTAATATTTAAAATTGATTTAAGAATTTTTCTAGTAAATAATATCATTTAAACTTATAAAACTATAATAATGAAACAATGTATAATAATGAAACATATATATTTCTTTTGTACATTGAAAAATTCTTATTCCTTTTTTCAGATGGCTGATGTTAAATCACTTTTAAAAGAAGCAAGAAAATTAATTGACGACAACAATTTCAAAGATGCTCAAGAATGTTGCAAAAACATATTGCGTAAAGACAAAAACAATTACTTAGGATTAATTTTGCTTGGCAAGTCTCTATCGGAATCTGATCAAGCACCATTAGCATTTCAAAAAGCTATAGCCAGCAAACCAGAGCATCCATTAGCTTGGCAGGGTCTAGCTAACTATTATGAAAAGAAAACAGACACAGCAACTAAAACCAAGTTATTAGCAGTATATGATGAATTATTAAAATTACAAATAGATAGAGAGAAAGCACTGGAGGTTATTTCAAAGGTTGGTGAACTGGGCTGCAGCCTTAAAGATAACCTAGCAATAAGTATTTTAGTAAACTATATGGACAAAAATACTGAGTTGTATCAAGTTGCAGAAACAGAAGTAATTAAACTTTTAAAAGCAGGCCTAAATTGTAAAGAGGATGATACCATTAAAGTTATAAATATATTAACTCAAGTAGTTAATAAGCAACCAAATGATTCACTTTTTATATTGCTTGGGCAAGTTATTTTGCAAAAGAATAATTTGATAGATGCTATGAAAGACATCATGAACTTGTCTTTCTTTATTGGTAGCGTAGTATTCCGTGAATGGCTCTGTAAATACTTATGTTCATATTTTATTAAAAATAAGTCATGGGACTTTGATGTTGAGCAGTATATTAATGAAATTACTGTAGGAATTGAAAATTCTAAGTATCCCGGTCTCCTACGAAGTATGATTTGCTATAACAAGCAATTATATCTGGAGGCTTATAAACTGGTTGTTCCTCTTGTGAATTACAATGAAGCAGAGGTTATTGAGGCAACATTTATCTTGAAATGTGCATTTATGTTAAAAAAGTGGACAGTGTGTCAAAAACTAGCTACAAATTTTTTGATGAAAGTAAAAGATACAGAATTTGCAATAACTTTGAGAAAGTTTTTATTTTTGTCGTTGGTAGAGCAACAAAGTTGGAAGCAAGCAATTTTAGTATCTAAAGAGATTCCATTTGCATACTTAGATTTGAGTGAACAAGCAGCTCTTGCAAAATGTTTCATACAAAATAATGAAGAAGTTGATGAACGCTTAAAGAAAAATCTGGAGGAAACTAACTACTTTATGCAACTTGAAGCATTATCTTTTATTAAAGAAGGGAAGTACAATGATGCAATAACATTATTAGAAAAAAGTACAGATAATGCCCAGAATTTATTTTATATTGCCAAAGCATATTGGGAATTAAAGGAATATGAAAAAAGTCAAATAAATCTATTAAAAGCTGCAAAGCTAAATGCCGATCATGCTGAAACATTTATGTATTTAGGAATGTTCTATCAGAATATTAAAAATGATTTAGAAAAGGCAAAAAAATGTTATGAAAAAGCCTACAGTTTGGAAAGCACACATAAAGATGTAATTAGAAATTTAAGTGATGTTTATATCAAACTGGGTCTGAAAGATTCTGATTTTGAATTATTGCAGCGATCTAGTCAGTCCGTGCATTCGGATATCGAGTGGAGAGGTTTTCGTTTAGGACTCCATTATATAAATAAAAGAGATTGGGAGAATGCTATTTTACAATTTCGACTCGTTATAAAAAATAATCATAACAATGTAATAGCATTTGAATGTTTGGCTGATGCATATTATTCTAGAGGATCGTTTACATCGGCTCTGAAAGCTTATAATAAAGTAATGAATATGAATCCAAGCAAAGCACTACACTGTCTGACGAGAATTGGTTACATTCATTCTTTATTGAGACAATATGATGAAGCAATTTTAACCTTTAAAAAAGTATTTGAGATAGATCCCTTTTCACTCTTAGCGTTGAAAGGGATTTCTGAAACGTGGATGAGGATAGCCAGAAAAAAATATGGTGCCAAACTGTATGGCGGTGCCAGGGATACAGCACAGACTGCAATCAATTATCTGATTATGGCTTTATCAAAAGAGAAAAAGTTTACTTGCTTTTGGAATTTATTAGCAGATGCCCTAATTTTTATAACGAGGTTACCTAATAAATACAGTTATGTGTATATAACAGAGAATCTAACTGATGAGTGTGAAGACTTAGTTAGGAAAGAGCAATCTAATATCTATCCACAAGCCCTCGCTTGTTTGTCTCGAGTTGCTAGACAAAAAATGCAGTTGTCGTCATATGATTTAGCGACTACTTATCTTGATTATTATCTGGCATCAAATGATATTGTTAACTGCCAAATAGCATTTAAATTAACTGTTGCATGTATTCAAATAAAACCTACCGCTTGGCGAAATTGGAACTTGCTTGGAAGAATATGTTACTCTATGAAGAAATATGTTTTTGCACAACATTGCTTTATTAAGGCTCTGTTAGTGACTCGAAAGTGGTCGATAGCACAGATATGGTGCAATCTTGGAACATTGTACGTGAAATTAAAACTTTACAAATTGGCCAACTATTGTTACTGGCGTGGACAATCCAACTTGCCTTCATATCCGCAGAGCTGGATTGGGCAAGGGCTAATAGCGGAAGTTATTCGTGAAGAAGAAGCAATGGATCTATTCAGACACGCCGCTCGCCTCGGCTATCATCCAGAGAGTGCTCTTGGTTATGCCGATTGGGTTTGTCGTACTTTAAAAAATGATCTGTATAAAGATAGCTCAGACTTAAAATATGTCATTGATGGTCTGCACGCCATACCCTACGCAATGGATTTGGTCATATGGTACTGTGCATTTGAACCTGATAATGCCTGTGCTACAAATATTCTGGGTATTCTGAATGAGAGAAGCGGGCTACTCAATAGTGCTTTGGATTATTACCAAAACGCATTACAAAATGCTGATGACACCCAAATAAATATAATTCTCCTGAATATTGGAAGAATTTTTACAAGACTTGGCAAATATGATGAAGCGATTAGCACATATAAATCTATAACAGAAGCCAGCCTCAACTCCACTTGTGGTCTGGCCCTTGCACTGTTTAAGAAGGGTCTTTATGAGGAATCCTATTCAGCTTATGACACTGCTTTGCATTGGCTTTCTGATAATGAAGACGAAAAAGCGGACTTACTCGTGGCTATGGCTGGGATAGTGTACATGTTTAAAGGACTTGATGATGCGAAAACATTATTATTCCACAGTATTCAAGTATCCCAAAAGAAACCCACCGCTTATAGCTTGTTTGCAATTTGTTCTTTGGGTATTATACATTCTGATCAAGGATTATCTAAATTAGCCTTGGGCGAACTCAAAAATTACGAAAAAGATACCAGCTTTGGATTTGATATAGGTTTTCTTAAATCATATCTTTTCTTAAACGAAGATACAAATCAAGCAATCAAAATTTTAAGTGATTCCCTCCATGACCATCCTAATAACACGTTGTTGTGGTTCTGTTTAGCACAATATTGCCTACAGGAGTCAAATACAAAAGCAAAATTGGCAAGTTGTTGTGCGCAAAGAGCCTTAGCTTCGAATTATGAAAATAACAGCAATTCTGCTAAAATGCTTGCTACAGCTAGTATTGCTGAACATGTCGTAGGAAACAGGAAGAAAGCCTCAGTTTTAGCCAAGCAAGGGCTTCACATGCATCCCAACCAACCAGAAGTATGGGCAGCACTATTGTTGTCAGTTGTAACGAATAACTTGTTGGTAAATCAAAACAATTGGGTATTAACTGCTACAGCACATTTGAGAAAAAATCTGAATATAACGAGAGGCCTCGGTCGTTGGATTAACTTATTGGAGAAGAAAATTAGTAAACAACTAACTTAGTGTATGAATAACAATTTGAAAAAAAATCATTATTTAAAATATAAAAATAAGTATATTAATTTTTACATTATAATAAAATATAATCAATTTTTATTTTCAAAAAATTATTTATTATTTTCTGAAAAATTGTCTGGAACCCTTCGAAACACAGCAAGAAACTTTTCCCCATTATTTCTGGTCACTTTCTGTCCTTCCTCCGTACTTTCAAATAATTTATCAACAATAACATCATTTTTCTGAAACAAGGATATATAACATTATTATTTCATTACAAACTTTAATACCATAAGACATTAATGACTTATTAAAAAACTTTAAATAATAATAAGTCTGAAACAAATAACATACCAATTCATCTTCAGTAATTCGTTTAAACAAAGGATGTTCTTCAAAATGCGTTACCATCCACTCATGTAAGTCTTTTACATCTGTTATTGTATAAACAATACCCTGAAAATATTAGCAACATTATGCTTTGTTTAATTGTGAATAAAATAGAATTGAATATTCCTTGATACAGACAGGATTTGAACTTGTGACCTCTGGGATACAATCCCAATTGGGTAACAATTGATCAACAGTGTCCCTTGATAAATTGAGTACACTATATTTTAATGTTTATCTCAATACCTATTAGGCTTATTTCAAGTCATAACTAGTATAACTAAATTTTATATTATAGAATAATGTTATATTTCAATTTCAATTAAATTGCATTTTTAAAATGTACTTACTTGTTCTGCAAGCACATAAGCATACTCTGATAATAGCCATTTATTAATAATTCTCCACTTGTGCTTAGCTTTTTTAAAATGGGGATCTGGATACAGAAAGAACATTTTTTTTAACTGAAATTGTAAAAATTATTTAGTTCCTTGATTTGTTTTAGAGTATATACTATAATTATAAACTATGTCATGTACCTGGCCCTTGTGAAAGAAGTTAGGTAAATATTTCATTGCATTTGTTCTTAACACTGCAATATTTTGGTATTTATCATGATACTGTTTTCGAAATGCCTCAATTCTGTCATTTACATAATCTGACACTTTCACTCTAATTTCCAGTCCTAGTATTAAGTTGTCAGGAAACATTGGTGATAATGTTACTGTGAATAACAATCAAAAATTTATTAAATATTTAGTTAAAAATAAAAAGCACTATAAGCATATTATTATACTTTACCTAATAATCCACCATACCCACAACCAACATCCAGGAACTCAACATTTTTATTAGATTTATCTGTTTTTAAAACGGGATATAAGGCTGACCAATCATACTCATCAGGGTGTGCCGGGCTGAAACATTACATTGCTATATTATGTATAGTGTTTATTTTATCTATAGTAGCCAAGTGATTTTTAAAGAAAATATATTTGATGTATTTATTCTATATACATTTTCTCCATTAAAGTATATCAGCGAATTCATTATTTTAACTGTAATAATAAATAATACTTACTACTCAAAACAATGGTCAGCTATAGGATTGGAATGAGCACGCTGTCTATAATATTTTTTTTGTGGAAGAGCCATAATCTTACAGAAATTTTATAAAACGGTATATGTTCCCCGTAGTATAAGAGATAACTATAACAAGAATAATTAATTTATCAGAATAATCATCTTCAACATGTGACTACATTGATTACAAAATGGCACCTATACGTTTTGATCTTAATAAATAAAACAAGTAAGATCCATTATATACTACGTTAGTTACAAAATATACATGTAAAAAACTTTTAAGAATAGGAATATGTAGATACCAAAATAATTTGGAGGTTATTAAAACTTGGTGTTATGTTATGACTTATGTTCAATGTTGCCAAATCCATAAAATAAATACCTCACTTCAAGAACGAAGAATAATTAAAAATATTCTATGTTTGTAACTTATAAATGTATATTATCATATAAACATAAATATTATTAAAAAAAATAATTAATTGGCATTTTTTTAAAGAAACGAAATTAATTTATTATAATTGACTTTAAATTCACTTTGTAATTTTATTGTTTATTAATTATTAATAATGAAAACAATGGAGAGAATAACTTATTCTTATGTGTTTAAAATTATTGTAAACAAGAGTTTATAATTGGTTTATGTTTAATGAGAAAAATATCTATAATAGGATTAGATTAAATAGAATTAATAATTCACTTAATATGTGTCAATTTAATACTCTACAATATACTGTAAATGTAATAACTAACCCAAAGTGGCACAGTCTGAAATCATTTTACTATATTATTATAATGTTCAAATATTTAAGGTGTAATGCGTTTGTGTGATTCTAGCGTCACTGAATCATAATTTAAAAATAAACAGATTTGCTATTCTATCAATAATCTGAAGTCCCCGAGCAGGTGTTATACGTCACTGTATCTGTCAAATCTATTGTCAAGACTTAAATGTCATGTAGCCAATGTAAGATTTGAATACTTTGCAAGGTTTTGCTTTGCAGGAAATAATGAAAATAATGTTGTTTATGTGTTAATCATTAAAATAATTATAGTGTATGCGTAACACAGTGTTTTGCTTAACAGTGCCATATTGTGCGTTATGTAGAATCTCATGCAGCTCGTCTTCAATAAACGATTAAAATCCAAGTAAGTAAGCAAGCTGCAAATTCTATAGATAACTCATTAAATATATTTGTACACTACTCCCGTTATCACTATGTACCCAAACTGAGCTATTTTGGTATATTATTTATGATATTATATTTTCTTATAACCAACTAGAGATATACAATAATATAGAATATTAATTCTAGCAATTATTTATTTTTATCGAAGGCACGATAATTATTAGTAATAATTATACTTTAAAAACAACACTTCGATTTTTATTACTTTATATTAAAAATACAAATCTCTTATAAAAAATATATATAGAATAGTTAGAACATTTGAAAAAAATAAAGAATTAGCTCCAAAATTCAGAATTTCTAAGCAATAATTAATTATAAAATGAAAATGTCAATTGTGTACTGTTATTTAATTTCTATTATTTGCATTACTTGTTTTAATTAAATAAATATTGCATATCAGGTCTCAATTATTCTAATGTCTGTTTAAATTCATATTTTGATTCATCAATGTGTTGTTACAAAAGCTTCTTTTTTAACATTCCATCATTGAGGTAAAGTACTGTCTAATGTTGATGACTTAATGTAATGAAATAAACATATTTTTTATAACTATTAAAAAACAATAAGATTTGATTATTACTTGGGAGTTTGTAAATAAATATCCAACCATGCACTTATTCTAGTAAAAATATTACTCATAATTATTACTCTTATTATTAACTTCTCTTAAAAACATTTCAATCAAATTAATTAGGACTATAAACTAAATGTCTACAGTAAAAAATAAATATATCCTTATGTTAAAAATTTTGACTCTACATAAAAATGATGACTCTACATATAAAAAAAAACTAAAAAATGTTGTTTTATAGATAATATAAAAAATGACTTAAAAATACACATATATATTTTGATACATATATTTACGTGTTATGTTTTATCATAGTTCTATTTAAATTATAATTTGCAAAATGACATCGCCTCAGATGTTCCTCTGAAAGCGATAAACGATAACTTTCGACATAATGAAGGGGCGCTCATTGTTTTGACGCTCGGGCCCGGCGCCCACGTGCGCTCGTCACCGCGCCGCAGTCTGTGGCCAGCGTCGCCCGCGCCGCACGCCGCGCCACTCGCCGCACCGCACGCTTATCAACTTACGGGATGTTATCATAGTTCGCGACGTGTCCGATACACTTTGGATTGCGATTCACAACTGTTTTTGTGTCTGGTGTTTGTTATACTAATCAAAATGAAGAAAGAGGACTCTCAGCAAAACGTGAGAGGCGTCTCCAGATCCGCAAGATTGCTAACGGATAGTTGTTCATCCGATGAACCAGAAACGGAGAGGCTGTTAAATTTACAGCAGCCTGTGATTGTGGTGGCCGCCGGTAGCGGACGCCGACAGTCCCTTACCGCTCCGCCGTCACCCGATTTTAGGAAAAAACGTGACAATAGACAACATAATTATATGAACCATCTTCATAATTTCATTCACTGGAGAGATATCTGGGGCGGAGAACCCAATAAACCGAACGAGGTACACTTCATTCATTTTTTATTGGTCCAATATTCGTACAAATACAGCATGTTTTAAATAAATCTTTGTATTAATTTAACTTACTCGGTGTCTGTTTATATTATTAATGTTACCCAAAAAGGGGGATAAACAGAATCAGATACAAACATAGATTATCATTAGATTTAAATATCCCGTCGATTCTCTATAGAGTTGATATTTACATTATTCACTGTACCGCCTTATTCTTTGTCTCTTTAGCCTTGGGCTCGTTTTTTTATTTTAACAAAAACTGTAATATAATGTAGACCTTTGCTCCATCTGACGATTAATTTTGTTATTTGGACTTTACTCTGTTTAATAGTATATTTACGTATACAAAGTACATACATTCATAACAGAAATGTTATAATGAAATGCATAGGTCACTACAATCCATACTCCATATAACAAACAAATAACTAAACTAACTTTTGCGTTAATTCATAAGTACTGGTAATATACCTAGTACGTACATTAAGTAATAATATTTATTACTGTATATAATTACAATATATTAATATTTAAATAATTTAATGCTTAAAGCCGAGACCTGCTTTACTTATTTAAAAAAATGTAATAAACAATTAATTTATTTGTAATGAAGTGCACAAAAAAGTGTAAAAATAGTATATTATTTAAAAAATAGAACATTATTGTTGCCAGATGCAAATAATCATTCACGGCTGTGTCAAGCGGATATGAATTTGAGTTGTGTACAATTTGATTCGTCAATTGAAACTGCAATACATCAAGGCTACGCAGAGCAATTGAAATTAATACCGTCATGGGACCAGTAACACTATGATAAGCGTATACATACTTTTTATTGTATTCTACTTTTAAAACGTATGAGATAAACCAGCGACATTATAAATTAAAAAAAAAAGTACGCCATTTTTAAACCACCGCTAATTTATAACTTTAAACGGCTTGTTTATTTTATGTCTAATATATCGTGACTGTGCAATAGTTACGGTAAGTACAACATAAAAGAGCGATTACTATCATTGTTTCAACCTTATCTTAATACCTAATACGTGTACAGAGTGAGCTGTACGTTATTATTTCGAAATTATATTTTATACTATTACGACGCTAACTTACAATTTGTTTTACGTGGAATCGTTTTTATTTTTACCGCCTGTTATTATTTACAAATAAATGAATATAAAATGTAAAATGAATCATAAAAACAACCTGTGATTGGTTAATATATTTTAATATATTAACCAATCACAGGTACTGCACGGTTATATGTGAATTGAATATAATTTTATTCCACACTTACCCATTACTGATTATGTCTTAAGAGGTTAATTAAATATTAAAACTGGTTATCGCATTTAGTATTTGCTGATATTTTTGTTAATACGTCAAATAACGGACGGTTCTGATTAAGTTTTTATATTACTATTATAAATGTTTATATTAAAAAAGTTATAAGCGTAAATATCTAGGTAGACTGCTCTCTTAGAAACATTTCTCATCAGGAAAAGGGAACGAGCAAAGCGCTAAGTTCGTTACGGTCTGATTTTGTAGCACCAATTAATGCGAGGAACAAAATTTACTATTTCATAATTTTCACATATTTTAGACCTTTAAAATAAATAGAATTTATTGAATATGATTAATATATTAATTAATATATAACTGATACATGTTAACACAATATTCTATAACATTAATTTTAACTTATTATAAGTAGATCCTTGATAATATCACTAGCGTACCTTCGTGTTGTTTGCGTTATGTACCCGTTCGCGTTTCCATAAAGTTACGGAATAATTTAAATACCTATCCTGATTAATAAAACATTGTACGTACACAAATATAATCTTTATATGTATATAGCTTATTATATAAATTTGCATACGTATAAACGTAAAACTCGAGAAGTAGTCAAAGGAATATATTTTTTTTTATTTTGTTGCATTTCTATAGTGTTTATACTTTTTATGCCTAAGTTCCCACGGCAACGAGAAATTCCAACGTCTTGCGAAGTTTAATTAAATTTATATCTGAGAAATTATTGCTTATTATGAACTACTTTATTTGATATATAAAATATATTAAACACTTAATTTTTAAAACAAACATACAATGAATTATTTATAGCGTATATTTTTATATCAAAATAATAAAGGTGTTTTTCTGATCACTTGATTGATGTGGTATTGATAATATTTCCGATATTTATATAAAATTCTATCATTGAAGTGAATAATTTTATATGCCTTCTTATTTTATATATATAAGCGATTTACCACTCACTGACTCATCACGAAATCTCCGAAACTATCTCTCCGATTAACTTGAAATTTTGAATAGTTACTTCCTTTGTGACGTAGACGTCCACTAAAACCGGATTCTACTGATTCCTTCCTTCCCAACTCCTATCCCAACGGATTTCAATTTTTTACATTTCGCCAAGTTTTAAACCTGTAGAGCTCTAATACTATAATATAATACTATGGTAACGGTTACCATAGCCACGGTTACGATGACAATGGATGATATGACAAAGGTTACCATAGCAACCTAAGTTCACATCCAAATTAATAGTGTGCCCAGCGAAGCGGGAGGGAATAAGCTAGTATTAGATAATCTTAGAGAAGCGCCTTTTAGTATTAACTGTTTTCCAATAATTGAGATACAAAATACTATGTAATTTGTATTTTGTATGTTGTAAATGTCTATATGAATATTTACTTTTCTGCTTCGTTTTAAAGAGCTTCATTATAAACTGGCTCGTGCCTGCGGCTCCACCGGTCTATATCTAAACAATTTACTTGAATTATGCGCTCATTTGATTATCTACCAAGCGCTAGGTCACCTAGCACACTAACATCGTATCTGTCTGTCTGTCTGTCTGACAAGACCCTTAATTTTGGGAACGTGTGGAGATCGAGTTGAAATTAACACCATTTACATAGCTCGTCTAAAGACCCTTGAAACTGAAAATGTAACTTATATCACAAAAACTCATACTTCGACACTGCAGGGAATCAAAACCTAGACTTGACCTAAAACTATGGAATTTGGTAATTAAAATTATTTTATAGTAGGTATAAGTTGAAGAAAATAATAAAACTAGTAATTAAATCATAAAAATATAGTCTTGTAAGGGATCGATATTTAAAATTTATTTTTCACGATACATTAGTTCTTATGGAAAATATAAAAATACGGTCTCCCCTCTTATCCCCGAAATAGGGTGAACTACAAGTGACAAATTTGCACGGAACACTTGATAGGCGAACTCTTGGCGGGTTTATTAATACTTATATATTTATTTACTCTAATCGGATTATTATAAAACAGGTAAAAAACATAATTATTTAAAAAAAACACCGATAAAAGATTTTACATAAATCTTTTTAGGTGTTTTTTTTACAAACTTTCATCTTCTATTACATCCATTTCAAACTTTATTATTTTGACAGAAAGTAGCCTGTATCCTTCAGACCTCAAAATATCTGAATAATAAAATTCATCATAATTTGGAAACAAACAATATTGTATATTTTCGAGAAAGCAAAATGTTTTATTATTGAATAACAAAACCCTTATTATAACACCCAATAACCCGATTGACCATTTCGCATTTATGAAATACACAAAACTACCACATAATATGTACTAACAAATGAATCAATAGTGTTGTTAATGTAATGGCATTTCGATTGTTTATCTGACATACATGCCTTTATATGCGGCTTTTTCTTACGAAACGCGCAAAATTTTTACAGATATCAGATATTTAGTAATCACTATTCTCGCCCGTGATTTCGCTCATCCCAAATATTACATTGAACAGTATGTTTCAAAACTTTAAATTTTATGTTATACTAATGCATAAACTATATTTCTATAAAGTTTCATAGAAATCTGTTCATTACTTTTTGCGTGTCTTATTAACAAACATAAATACATCCTCACTCACTTTCACATTTATGTACATTAGAAGGATTAAGCATTACTTAGAAAACTTAAACGTTACAATACAAAGAATTTTATATTTATAACAAAGGTATTATACCTTAACACTAAACCTACCAAGTACCGGTCAAATTGACCGTTCTTAAACTCTTGTAAAACTTACACATTTTTAAACGTTATAATATCGATATCAAACTACATGACAATTCTTTGAATATGCATATAATATTTTCTACACTCTTTACTTTTAGTTATTTCCATTATTATCTGCGTTATATAATAAAATAACTTTTAATTACCGGTCTATTTGACGGCGTGCGGTAGGAACAGGTATACAAGAATTGTCGGTAGGTTTTATTGTTAACGGAATTGAAATAAATCTTAAACTATAATACTACGAATCGGTTTCAAAACATTATTATCTTAATCACTTATCTTAATCTTATCTATTTTAAAGTTGTCACTTTCTTTTGACGTCATATTATCGACATATCTTTACTTTCAAGTGATTTTGTTGTTACATATTATTATGGTGTATTATATCGAGTAGATAATATTATGAATACATAATAGGCACCGGATATGTATGTTTGTATTTATATTGTAATTATACACAAAACACGAGTTGCTATTTGAATACGGGCATTCATTCATATCAGTATGCAGAATTGCAAGGTTTTGGTACAACTTGGTATGAAAGTAATTTGATATCAAAATAAGCTCACAGATTGCAAACATCGTTGTATTAAAGAAGGAATCATAACAATGTAACCAATTACTTCTAACACTGGGTTATTCAATAAAATACATTGTATGTGGTTAAACAGTTTTTAGCAAATAATACTTTTATTGTTAATGTGTTTATTTGATATTCTTGATATTTGTCCTCAACGACCATCTTTGTCTGATTTCTAAAGTTTTTGAAGTATTTTTCCTCTTTTGATCTTGTTTCCACTTGAATAATGGTTTTATTCGAATTTTTAAGTATATCTGATTTTGAAATCATTGATATTGTATAAATATAATCGATTTCTTAATAAATGTGTAATACAGCGGGCAAGCAGTAAACACATTATAAGGAACTAATGTTCTTATTATCGTTATTTCCGTCTGTAAATAGTCTAAGAATAGAACAGAATCGTCTAGCATTTGAGAATTGAGAGGTGAAATGACTAGTTTATATCAGTAACACCGTTTGGTTCAAGGTCGGGTCGCAGTGTTTCTCTTGTGACCTTATTATCCCCGATCAGACATCGTCACCTCGCCCTAATTAACGCATTTCTATCGGAAAATTAGTTGAATAACTTTCAACACTTAGTGACGTCTAGTTGTACTATGGGAATTTATGTTTGTATACTTCATTAAATAACAACTGTCTAGTTGTGGAAGTTGCATTGGAATTATCTTTATATTTTAAATATAAATTGTAGTACTCTTGACATTGTGACTTGTCTTATATTTACCTCCTGAATATGTAATCTGTTAGCAAGATTGGAATTAAGAGTTAGTAGCTGTATCCTGTGGTAGTATTGACTTTAAAGATGCAAGAACTTATTACACTAAAGTAGAATCTGCGTTTTCACATAGATGGTAGTCCGAAAACAGATATTATAGTAACATTTCGTTCGAGAGAGACGGGAGCTCTTACGCCCAATAATAAAAACATCTCCTTAGGTCCTAATCCTTATTCTACTCGTCTTCTCCAAACCCTCTGTCCTCTATGTACAATTCCCAGCAGTCATATAGGCTTCACGGGATCATTTGCGTGTTTAACAAATGCGGGCTTGTTTTTGTATATGTAATACCTGTAACGCAACCCTAACTGGAACAAAATCGTGAATACGTGTGCATTATTTTTCGAATTACGTCGATAAGATTACGATCCTAACTACAAGGTGTCTCAAAAGAAAGTTCATAGTTGTTTTAGTTATTGCGTGAACGTGACTGTTCCGAGGGACGCGGGGGTGTGTCCATCGGTTTCCTTTACCTTTACCTCCCCAAAATTAAGTTGGAGCAAGAATTAAAGCATAAGGATACCGGTCATAGGCTTGACTTCATAAACCAGATGATTGAGAGTTTTCCGACGTTTATCAACATCTTGTTTTCAGATAAATGATGAGTTTTTATCTTAATGGACACGTTAACAAGCAAAATTGTCTCTATTGAAGATCAACTAATCCAAAACAAAAACATCAGAAATCCCTACATTCGTCTAAAGTGACGGTATGAAAAGGTACGCACAGTTACAGTAGATTCATAGCGTAATGTGGATCTCCTCATGTTAGACAACTTTTTTGTGCCTGAGTTGCAAAACTTTCCTGGCAAATTGATCTCTAGGAGCGGTGACATAAGTTGGCCTCCACGTGGTCTCGATTTGACACCTGTGGACTTTTTCCTTTGGGATTATGTAAAATCAAAAGTTTACGCCAACGAACCGACTTCTCCGGCACAATTAAAAGAAAATATTCGTTACGAATGGCAACCATCACGGAGAATACGTGTCGAGCCGTCATAGGCAATATTAGTGCTCGATTAAATAAATGTCGTGAACGATTAAATAAATTCCCAAATACTGTATTTTAATATATAATAAACTTCTAATATTTTTTAAAATGTGAACACTTTTGAGACACCTTGTATAAAGTAACAAAACGCTATAAATATAACTTGATTGCGATCTTTTATGTTCTAATTCTCCGCCATTATATCAGATGTTTTTATGGGGACAGACTCACAACAACACACACATCCGTATATTACTATAAATATGGTAAAGAAACTTACGAATATTTTCCTCTTTCATCTCTTGAATGTTTAATATTAGTTTTAAATAAAAATGTATTGTTAAAGGATGCGCTGTCGTAAACATAAAGTAAACTAAAAAGGGTTCATTAATATATTATATATTCCCCTTTATTTTATGGTAATGTGGCCCGTTCCGATCATATATCGTGAAATTACCGAAACTTCAACCAAAGGTCTTTATATTAATTTGGCATTTAGAAATATTCTTGTCTCTTTTAATTATAAATATTATTTGTTCATTTCGTAAGATGATATCTAAATCTGAGCAACAAACGTTACCATAAATAATGAAAAATCAATCAACTATTTCTCTCTGGCATGGGATTGATTTTTTCAAAATTCAACTTATTTTTATACTCTATAGACAATAATAAGTAAGACATGAGAAAAGAATGTTAAACAATACCCAACTACTTTATAATCTCCCTCGTTTTATCAAAGGACCTTCAATTTGACTAAGGTCACACATCCTCATACCCTGGCTCCACGTGTTACATGTCTCATATTTTTACATCTAGACAACACTAACCAGGTCAATAACATTACATTTCTCATATCTCTTAAAACAGCGATAAGATCTGTATGTTATAATGAATCTTAAAACCATAATATAAACCATATTTAGGATCATCACTAAAATGGAAACATTGTCACTTATATAGCTATGATGTTAATTAATAAAGATATATGAAAAGGACAGAAAATTGTAATATTAATATATTAATTGTTTAAAAAACATAATGGTAAGGATATAACATCCGCAAAGTTATCACTAATATATTTATATGAATGTTTATTTGCGATAAAATATTTAAACATTGATATTGATTATTTTGTTAACACATTTAAAGGGTTTGGCAAATTTGTAACATTTGTCACGATGTGACAGGCGCTGACTAGTGACTAGTTGGGCGTGTGACTGTGAGTCATGGAATTATTTAATTAAGTTGAGAGTTCCAATTGTTCTAACGACTCCTGGATACAAGCCAACAACACCTAAGAATAAATGTGTGTAAATATTTAATTAACACACGTTACTCGTTCACAATATACAAATGTATTTGACTATTATATTTATAATAGTTGTCGGTATAGAAGCCACGCGATGCGTCTACTTTCGTTTGAAGTGTTAATAAATAGTAAAAAGCCCGCTAAGTTGTTCTTATAGTATATTCGACCAAATGTGTTATAGTATAGAGTTCTTTTTGCATTATCTCTATGAAGCACGAGTCTCGTAAATCACGTGACGATACAATAGATAATTATTTTATTATAAATCCGTGTCTGACTAGACATGTAAACTGACTAGACATGTAATGGATTACATGTCTAGTCAGTTATTGACATACATATCTCTTATCATTGAGATATAATTAATACTTCAATGTGCAGTAATGACACGATTGGAGCGAAACCGATCCGAGTCCCGACAAAGTGCCAAGGATAACCGTTACATTTTAGATAGCCTAAAAAATGGCGGCGATGTCAATGTCGGCGGTATTTCCACATGCCCTTATTCAATCGTGGTCGGGGGAACCCGTAGAGGATTTCCCAATTGGAAAAAAGCAAATGGAATGAAAGCTATTTTATTTAAAAGGAAAAGAAATTACATAAAAAAGCTTATAATATTAAAGTTTGTGTGTATTTAGTTTTCAATAGACTTGCATTGTACGAGTGGTATCTCTAAGAGAAGGGAACCGGTTACAAAATGTGAGCCAACAGTAAGTCACCAACCAATGTGATATAATGTTGTAGTAAATAATACTTTTGTAATATTAAACTTATATTTCCAAATATTTTAAGAGTGTTTAATGTTGGTATGATGTAAAATTACAAAATACAAACAGCTTACTTCGACACCTGAATAGTTTCCAATTCATTAATAAATATATTATTTAAAAAAATACTTTCTTATTGACTCGAAACACCGACGTTTCAAACATACTGCAAGTTTGTTAGTTAGATAATAATTTAATACTTTTATAACAATGGCGTCGTATATTAATCACGTGAGACTTAAAAATAAAAACAGTGTTATAGTGAGATGTCACGTGTATTTGTGTTTTCGTTGAACACAGGATTTTAATTGGTCAGTCATGACCAATCTGTAAAGTTAATAACAAGTAATTCTATTAGATCACATTCATATTCATGTACGAAGAGGTTGATGTCTGTGGCCGATGCGAAAGAGGTATGCAGGGACCGTAGCATTTGGCGCTCCGTCCTCTCTAGCTACCCCGCAAAGGAATATGGCGTGAAGATAAATAAATAAATAAATACATTCATATTCAAAGAAAACTAGAAAAAAAATACATTGCAGCAAAAGTTTCAAGTGGTTCTGAGTATCGAGGAGGGTTTTTTTAAAACCTCACTAAAATATCTGCCGTACTACATAGTTTGACATAGTTACAATATACACAATTGAACAATTACAATATTTTTAAATACTTCGTAATGTGTTAATACATTTTTATAAAATATTGAATTGAAATTCACTAATAAACAAAACTCGAACTGGAAATTTACTTATACGTATTCGATATATGTTCGAGAGTACTTCAGTTCAACTGAGAAACAGAACTGAGAATTAAACTGAACTGAGTAAGTTCAACTGCTAAGTGACGTCATAAAGTGTTTAATCAATCATAGAGCGCCTATACCGTATGATCCGATCATAATACTTAAAATTATTTTTAATAGTTGTAATTTAATATACACTCACAGGCACAATTAACCGCCCACCTTGTATTTCCTTCAATTTACAGAAATCGACAAATTTAGACCACATTTTATGAGCGGTACATTAAAAGCTACCTTTAAGGTCTTGAAAAAAAACAAAATTCTTCAAACAAAGGGTTTTATTAAACGGTAAATTCCAAAAATCCATTTTAGGAAAATTTTCGATAAAAATTTAACAACTTCAATTTTGAAAAAAGTGGTCTGATTAGAAAGAAATTTTAAAATTAATAATGGGTGTTGCTGCTTTGGGCTCCAATGACTTCTTGGAGCTGGTTTGCCATTGCATCCATGAAATCTTAGATATCTGATTGGGGGATATTGTGCCACTCCTCTACCACAGCCGTCTTGAGCTCTCTTAGTGTCGTAGGTGCTGGTACTCTTGCTCGAACACGTCTTTTGAGGTTGTTCCAAATGTACTCAATTAGGTTTAGATCGGGACTGCGTGCCGACCATGGTAAAACTTGAATACCGACCTAATTAAGGTACTCTATGACGGAACTTGCGGTATGGCAACGTGCATTATCATGCATTAATCTAAAGTTGTTACCAATAAATGGTGCAAAAGGTATAACATGGTCTTGTAGGACATTTTCCACGTATCTTTGAGCATTTGCACTGCCTATATCGAACACAACAAGGTTAGTACGAGCCTCATAAGAGATATCTCCTCAAACCATTACGGATCCTCCCTGGTAACCCATTGTTTCGGTTATAGCGCATGGAGCAAACCTTTCATTTTGGCGCTTATAGACACGCTGACGTCCATCTGGACCTTTTAGGGCTATTCTGCTCTCATCTGGGAACAGTACGTCCTTCCATTCCCAAACAGACCAGTTAGCATATTCTTGACCAAAAGCAAGTCTAGCTCTACAGTGTTGTGTGAGCAGTTGTGGGGCAAGAGCTGAACGAAAAGCCCTCAGATTCCTTTCTGTCAGTCTTCTCCTAATTGTTCGTTCACTCACACTGACATTACTCACCTCAAAAAGACGCGTATGAACTTCAGTAGCAGTACAAAAGCAATTTCTCAACACGTTGCTGATAACGAAGCGGTCATCTTGGGCTGAACTGCATCGATATCGGCCTTGACCTGGCCTACGCGTGTATGAGCCTGTCTCCCGAAATCGTCTAATGGCATCCCGTACCGTAGTTCGAGGTACACCGCGTGTACGGACGATGCGACGCTGGCTCTACCTGGCGTCAGACAAAGCCACTGCCATAGCTGCACCAGTTGCATCGAGTGGCATTTTTTACAGTTACAAGCGAACACTATAAACTTAAATTAAACAATATTCACACACTGTGGTAGAAAATAACTGGAAATGTTAACATGGGAACACAACGGCAACAATGTCAAATAACAACTAAATTCCAAAAACCTCTCGGTGACACATAATTAGGAAATAAATTATGAGTATAAATGTTTAATTTATTGCTAGAGTAGCCACTTGACAAAAAACAAAACAGTTGATAAACCATAACAAACGTAAACAAACAGGGCGACGAATGATAGAGATGGGCGGTTAAATTTGCCGGTGAGTGTATTAATAAAAAAATAAAATGAATACTTTTAATTGAACTTTGTTTATTTTTTATTAAACGCCGTTGTCTATATTTCTATACAAATAAATAAAATAGTTTGTTTGTAATTTCAAATCAATAGCTTTTCACTAAATGCATATGAACGTATGTACGTTACTTACATATATATATTTTTAATAAATCTCGGTGTGTCTGTTTGTTCCGATTAATCTCTGAAATGGCTGGATTTTAACACAACTTTCACTGGTGGTTATCTGATGTTATAAGGAGTAACTTGACTATTTTTATTTTTAAAAACGCAAATTTTATATTCCACGTAAACGGAGTCGCGGGCACAGCTAGTAAATAAATACAAATGAATGTTTGTCTATTAACATGTTATACTGCCAATGAAAACAAATGTTGGAGTCGTGTACTCCATCCATTGAGAGAACTCACTTTATTTTCATTTCCGCTGTTTTATATGTTGTTCTTTTTTATTATTTTGTATTTTTCATTTATATCTCGGGTAATGGCTTAATAAAGTTTGGAATTTCAATTAAATTTATTAGATTAACTAAACACCACTGAATCTGAATCCAAGTTTAGAGGTCATAGGTTCGAGTCTACTCCGGGTTAAAGATTTTTTCACTGTTTAAATAATTTATAAATAAAATAATCTATACAATATGTTCTTAATACAGTGAAGTATCCTATTATCTAAGGTCTGCCTATCTGTAAAAAGCCTAGGAAACGATATAGTTAGCGAATTGATAAAAAACACAGGCGATTGAAAAGATTATATTATTATCTGTGTCAGTTTTTCATCAAATCTTATCAAAACTAGAAATGATGGAACATTAAGTATTTAAAAAAGTAAGAAAATATATTTGCTTATGTATTATCAGAAAATAATTTAACATATATTTAAATTATCCAAGCCAATAATATTTATACATATATTAAATTCTGTATTTTAGACATATAAAACATAACTCAAAAGAACGTTCACAATTGAAAAAAAAATGAAAAAGAAAGGTAGAAGTTTATTGTTTTTTTTATTACATATTAAAATACAGTGTTTGGGAATTTATTGTTTAAAAAGGACATCGTCTTAATATAAACCGTTGCGTTGACGGTATTCATTTAATCGATCATTAAAATTGCCTATGACAGTTCGGCAGGTATTCTTAATATGTTCCAAATTTTAAAATTTTGTACTCATGCATAAACTACTTTTCTTTTACGTTTCATAGAAATCTGTTCAGTACTTTTTGCGTGTTTTATTAACAAATATGTATACATCCTCACTCACTTTCACATTTATGTACATTAGTAGGATTAAGCATTACTTAGAAAACTTATCGTTACAATACAAAGTAATTTATATTTATAACAAAGGTATTATACCTTAACGGAACTAAAATAAATCTTGAACTGTAATAATACGAATCGGTTTATCGACATATCGGTTATCGACATATCTATACTTTCAAGTGATTTTGTTGTTACATATTATTATGGTATATTATATAGATCAAATTATGAATACATAATAGGCACCGGATATGTATGTATTTATATTGTAATTATATACAAAACACGAGTGTTATTTGAATACGGGCATTCATTCATATCAGTATGCAGAATTGCAAGGTTTTGGTACAACTTGGTATGAAAGTAATTTGATATCAAAATAAGCTCACAGATTGCAAACATCGTTGTATTAAAGAAGGAATCATAACAATGTAACCAATTACTTCTAACACTGGGTTATTCAATAAAATACATTGTATGTGGTTAAACAGTTTTTAGCAAAAAATACTTTTATTGTTAATGTGTTTATTTGATATTCTTGATATTTGTCCTCAACGACCATCTTTGTCTGATTTCTAAAGTTTTTGAAGTATTTTTCCTCTTTTGATCTTGTTTCCACTTGAATAATGGTTTTATTCGAATTTTTAAGTATATCTGATTTTGAAATCATTGATATTGTATAAATATAATCGATTTCTTGATAAACGTGAAATACAGCGGGCAAGCAGTAAACACATTATGAGGATCTAATGTACTTATTATCGTTATTTCCGTCTGTAAATAGTCTAAGAATAGAACAGAATCGTCTAGCAATTGAGAATTAAGAGGTGAAATGACTAGTTTATATCAGTAACATCGATTGGCTCAAGGTCGGGTCGCAGTGTTTCTCTTGTGACCTTATTATCCCCGATCAGACATCGTCACCTCGCCCTAATTAACGCATTTCTATTGGAAAATTAGGTAAATAACTTTCAACTCTTAGTGACGTCTAATTGTACTATGGGAATATTATGTGTTTGTCTAATTCATGAAATAACACCTGTCTAGTTGTGGAAGTTGCATTCGAATTATATTGATATTTAACATATCAAAGTAGTAAGTACCTACTCTCGACAATGTGACTTGACTTACATTTACCTCCTGAATATGTAATCTGTAGCAAGGTTGGAATTGAGATTTAGTAGTGGTTAGTAGTTGTAACCTGTAACTATAGAGACTATACGAACTAATTTCTTGGAAAATCTCGGAAAGTAGATATTATAGGTAGCATTTCGTTAGAGATAAACAGAAGCTCTCACTTGCAATGAAAACATCTTCTTATGTTTACTTTTTGCTCTACTTGCTTTCTTGAAACTCTCTTCTCTTTATGGTCAATGCCCAGAAGAATGGAGTAACAGGGCTTCGCAGGATCGCTTCCGTAGTTAAACGTTACTTCGAACTGATCACTTACTATTGGAACGAAGTCGTGAATACAGGTGCATTATTGTTCGAATTAGATAAGATTACGATCTTAAATATAAAGTAACAAAAGGTTTTAAATATAACTTTATTGCGAATTTTTTGTTTCAAATTCTCCATCATAAAAAAACACGATATTTTTTGTTGTCACAGATATGGTAAAGAAACTTACGTATTTAATATTTCCCTGTTTCATCTCTACAATGTTTAATATTATTTTAAATAAAAATGTTTTATTAAAGCTTAGGATGCACTGTCATAAACATAAAGTAGAACAAAAAAGTTTCATTAATATATTATGTATTCCCCGTTATTTTAAGCTAATATGGCCCGTTCCGATTATATATCGTGAAATCACCGAAACTTCAACCAAAGGTCTTTATATTAATTTGGCATTTAGATTTTTTTTTGTCTCTTTTAATTACAAACCTTTTTTGTTCATTTCGTAAAATGATATCTAAATCTGAGCAACAAACGTTACTAGAAAAAATGAAAAATCAATAAAATATTTATTCTTTCTGGAATGAAATAGATTTTTTCAAAATTCTTCTTTTTTTATATTTTATAAAAGTAATTAAAGAATTGAGAAAATAATGTTAAACAACACCCAAATACTACTATATAGTCTCCCTCGTTTTATCAAAGGACCTTTAATTTGACTAAGGTAACACATCCTCATACCCTGGTTTCACGTGTTACATGTCTCATATTTTTACATCTAGACAACACTAACCAGGTCAATAACATAACATTCCTCATATCTCTTAAAACAGTGATCTGATTAAATCTGTATGTTATAAAGAATCTTATACTAAAATATACTTTATGCAATCACTAAGATAGAAACGTTGTCAGTTACATTTACTACAATGTCAATTAATAAAATTGTACGTGAAATGTTGTTAATAAAAAAGGGTAAAGGGTAAGTAAAGGGGCCCCTTAAACCTACATCTGGGTCGCAAGTCCCAGGCATTGTTTGCGCTCCTCTTCTTGCAACGCGATGGGCCCGGCACCCGCACGGTGAATCCATGGAATGCTAAGAAGATTCGTCTCGTCTCTCTTGTTAAATAAAAAAATGTTAAGTTTATCGCATCCACAAAGTTGCGTCGAAATTTACCATTAATATATTTATGTAAATGTTTAAATACTATAAAATATTGAAACATTGATATTGATTATTTTGTTAACACATTTAAAGGGTTTGGCAAATTTGTAACATTTGTCACGATGTGACAGGCGCTGACTAGTGACTAGTTGGGCGTGTGACTGTGAGTCATGGAATTATTTAATTAAGTTGAGAGTTCCAATTGTTCTAACGACTCCTGGATACAAGCCAACAACACCTAAGAATAAATGTGTGTAAATATTTAATTATTAACACACGTAACTGTTCACAATATACAAATGTATTTGACTATTATATTTATATTAGTTGTCGGTATAGCAGCCACGCGACGCGTCTACTTTAGTTTGAAGTGTTAATAAATTAGTAAAAAGCCCGCGAATTTGATCTTATAGTATATTCGACCTAAGGAGTTATAGTATAGAGTTCATTTTGCATTGTCATTATGAAGCACGAGTCTCGTAAATCACGTGACGATGCAATAGATAATTATATTATTATAAATCCGTGTAATCCATTACATGTCTAGTCAATTATTGAAATACATATCTCTTATCAATTGAGATATAATTAATACTTCAATATGCAGTAATGACACGATTGGAGCGAAACTGATCCGAGTCCCGCCAAAGCGCCAAGGATAACCGTTACATTTTAATACATAACCTTAAAAATGGCGGCGATTTCAATGTCGGCGGAATTTCCTCATGACCCTATTCAACTTTCGTGGTCGGGGGCACTCGTAAAGGAATTCCCAATAGGCAAAAGGAAATGGAATGAAAGCAATTTTATTTAAAAGTAAATTAAATAATAAACGAGGTTATAATATTAAAGTTTGTGTGTATATAGTTTTCAATAGACTTGCATTGTACGAGAGGTGTCTCTAAGAGAAGGGAACCGGTTACAAAATGTGAGCCAACAGTAAGTCACCAACCAATGTGATATAATGTTGTAGTAAATAATACTTTTGTAATATTAAATGTATTTTAAGAGTGTTTAATGTCGCTATGATGTAAAATTACAAAATACAATCAGCTTACTTCTTGAATAGTTTCCAATTCATTAATAAATCTATTATTAAAAAAAAACTTTCTTGACTGACTCGAAACACCGACGTTTTAAACATACTGGCAAGTTTATAAGTTAGATAATAATGTAATACTTTTATAACAATGGGGTCGTGTATTAATCACTGAGAGACTTAAAAATAATTACAGTGTTGTAGTGAGATGTCACGTGTATTTCTGTTTTCGTTGAACAAAGGATTTTAATTGTTCAGTTATGACCAGTCTGCAAGGTTCATAAAAATAATTTTATTAGATCACATTTATATTCATGTATGAAGAGGTTGATGTCTGTGGCCGATGCGAAAGAGGTATGCAGGGACCGTAGCATTTGGCGCTCCGTCGTCTCTGGCTACCCCGCAAGGGATATGGCGTGAAGATAAATAAATACATTCATATTCAAAGAAAACTATTATAGAATAAAAAATACATTGCTTCAAAAGTTGCAAGTGATTTTGAGTATCTAGGAGGTCTAATAAACCTCACTAAGATATCCGCCGTACTACTGTAACAACACAGTTACAATATACACAATTGAACAATTACAATATTTTAAATACTCCGTAATGTGTTAATATTTTTTTATGAAATATGAAATTGAAATTCACTAATAAACAAAACCCGAAATGGAAAACTTTACTTATTCGATATATGTTCGAGAGTACTTCAGTTCAACTTAGAAACAGAACTGAGAAATAAACTGAACTGAGTAAGTTCAACTGACGTCATAAAGTGTTTAACCAATCACAGAGCGTCTAAATCGCGTGATCCGATCATAATACTTAAAATTATTTTTAAGTTGTAATTTAATATTATTAATAAAATAAAATTATTAGTTTAAAACTTAATATATATTTTTAATTAAACACCTTTGTCTATATTTCTATACGAATAAATAAAATTGTCTGTTTATAATTTAATTTAAAAAATTAACAGCTTTCCATAATGTATATGTACGTATATACATACGTTACTTACATAAAAAAATCTTTTTTATTGACTATTTTTCAGTCTGTCGGTTTGTTCCGACTAATCTCTAAAACAGCTGGACCGATTTAACCACAACATTCACTGGCGATTATCTGATGATATAAGGAGTAACTTGACTATTTTTATTTTTAAAAACGCAAATTTTATATTCCACGTAAACGGAGTCGCGGGCATAGCTAGTTAATAAATACAAATAGATGTTTGTCTATTAACGTGTTATACTGCCAATGAAAACAAATGCTGGAGTCGTGTACTCCATACATTGAGAGAATTCACTTTATTTTCATTTGTACTGTTTTATTTTCTCTTTTTTATTATTTTGTATTTTTTATTTAAATCTCGGGTGATGGCTTAATAAGGTTTGGAATTGGAGTTAAATTTATTAGATTAACGAAACATCACTGAATTTGGACTTAGAGGTCATAGGTTCGAATCTTCTCCGGGTTATAAAGAATTATTAATTTTTTATTTATTTTAAAATTAAAATAATCTATACAGTATGGTCTACGTTCTTAATACCGTGAAGTATCGTATTATCTGATTCCTTTCTATCTGTAAAAAGCCAAGGAAACGATATAGTTAGTGAATTGATAAAAAACACAGGCGATTGCGAAGATTATATGATTATCTGTGTCAGTTATCATCAAATCTTATCAAAACTAGAAATGATTGGAGATTAAGTATTAAAAATATATATATATTTGTTTATGTATTATCAAAATAATATTACATCAGTTAGTTTATTGTTTTAAGTCAATTATATTTTATTACATAATGAAATGTTTATTTTTGTATATAATATTATTTTTACTGCTTAATATACGACACAGAATTATTATATTTGCTGTTTGTTTTCTACGATACCTTTAACTCAGCAAGGATCGCACTTTTTTAATAATTAAACTCTTGTGCCTATTATATATATTTTTAAATATTTACTTATTAGTGACGTAACGAATGTCATTTTGTGAACAATGCGAATATTCAGTTTTTTTTTCATTTCGCGCACATTGACCAACCATGGCTTAGTGGCAGTCTCGATCTAACGAGGTGCGTCAAATACAGACATACATACGAGGTCCAAAAGTTCGTGAAATGAAAGGGATCTAAATAAAATAAAACAACAAAACTTTTTTCCTTTTCAATATTTTTATTTTTTTTTATTATTTATTTTTTTTTTTTTTGTTTGTCTCTGCTGTTAGCCCTACTGGCCATGACAGCGTCACCGGTGTAATGGACGGGTGCAGAGACCCGCCCTGGAAAGGGGGGCCTGAAGGGCCCCAGGGGAACGCGCGTCCTGAGGGCGCCTCCTATGAGGCTCGGACCACGGCTCATAACGCCGTTAGGTGGGCAACGAGGGTTGGATGTGGGTTAGGATTTGACACTAACGTCCTCCGACGGCAGAACGCCAGAGCAACGTGCTTGGATGGGGGCCTCGTCTTCGCCGGCGAAGACGCTGTATGATTGTGTATGTGTAGTATTTATGTTCGCTTTGCCGCTTTTACGTAGCGTTCCCTAACGTAATCGCGTCGTCCGGATCGAAAAGTACCGACTTGGGTCTTCTCTTTCTGACTTTAGGAGTCTTACGGGCCATGTATCCTGTGGCCTTAACCACCAGCGGGTTTGGGTGTCCCACAGCATTGTCAAAGTAGCTTTTGGAGAGCCCCTTGAAATACTGTGCGATCGTCGGTAGATCTAAGTCTCTGTGCAAGTCGATATTACGCATATACCACGGTGCCCCAGTGGCGAGCCGCATGAATCTGTTCTGAAGCACCTGAAGGGGCTTCAGGTTCGCGTGAGCGAAGGCAACGCTTGCATAGGACATGACGGAGCGTATGCAGGCTTTGTAAAGTGTGACCTTATTTCTAAGGGACATTTTACTCCGCTTGCCTAACAGGGGATAAAGTCGCCCTAGGATAAAGGCCGCTCTGTTGCGAACGTCCTCGATATGTGAAGTGAATACTAGCTGTTTGTCCAGCGTCACTCCTAGGTACTTGGCCTTGTTTTTCCAAGGAATCGGTTTGTCAAAGAGTTTAATCTCCGGGCCCCTTGTGGATTGTGACCGTTCAAAGAGTACAGCGGTGCTCTTCTCCGGGTTCACCTCAATCCTCCATTTCCGAAACCAGTTCCCGAGGGAGTCGGCTGCGGATTGGAGGCGTTGAGAGATCTCATAAGGATCCCTTGAGGATGTATTCAATATAATCACCTTTAAGCTCAATACATTTATTAGACCTATGAATTATTTTTTCTAAACCACTATAAAAATATATTTTAGCTTTTCCGTCAAAATGAGCCGAAATTGCCTCCCTTACCTCATTGTTGTCGGAAAACTTCCTTCCCCTTAAGTCTTTTTTTAAATTGGGGAATAAAAAAAGTCATTTGGGGCCAGGTCTGGACTGTAGGGTGGGTTAACTAGGGATTCGAACCCTATTCCGAATTCGTGTGCAGAGCAGCCATTGTAATTCTGCTCTTGTGAACCGGCGCGTTGTCTTGCAAGAGCAACACACCTTTTGTCAATTTTCCTCGCCGCTTTGCCTTGATGGCATCCTTTAATTTTTCTAATATCGTTGCATAGTATTTTCCGGTTATAGTCCTTCCCTTTTCTTTGTAATCAATCAAGATTATCCCCTCACAATCCAAAAAAAAAAAAAAAAAACAGTAGCCATCATCTTTCCAGCCGACTCTGTCACCTTGAATTTCTTTCTCGGCTGTGTCCCCTTTTTATGCCATTGCATGGATTCGTGTTTGGACTCAGGCTCAAAGTGATGAACCCATGTTTTATATATCTGACGGTCTTAGACACTACATCTTGTTTCACATCACAACACTCTTATTCCAATATTCCTTCCTTATCTTACTTTCATTCTTCTTCCATGCCCAAGTTTCATTTCCATACATTAAAGTTGAAACCAACATACCAATAAGTACATACGAGTCTTTTTTGACACTGATTATTCATAAAGGCGTGTAGTGCTCCATTTAGCATTGCATACATTCACTCTCCTCTCAATATCCTTGTCAAATCTTCCATCTTGTAAATCGCAAGTATTACCTGCTCATCTGTGTAGAGAAGAGAATTATCTTATATTAGAAAAAAAAAAACATAAAATAATGATTGGATTTTGATTTTATTAACCTAATATTATCCTTAAATAATTTTTTCTGATATTTATGTTCGTAATTCGCCATTTTGCAGAATTTTTGCGAATGCGAATGCCGCAAAAATATACGAATTTCCACGAATGGGAATGCGAATGCGAATATTCGTAACATCACAAATAGGTACTTATTAATATATTTTTAAAGTTTTTTTCTGAAACTCGAGATTATAAAAGTTGACATTTAACTCTTAAGAGTAAGATAGGAATTCAGAAAAATATATATCTGATATATTTTAAATTATTATTTCTGATATAACATAAATAGCGTTATCACATGATAATATTTATAAGAATAACTTTTATCAAACTTTTAAGATCAGCATGTTGCGATTTTAAATAAAAATATTATACTTTTACTCCTAACAATATTTTTCCATATACTTATTTTCTTTATATATTTATTTTATGATTGTATTGTAACCTCTTTTCGCCCTACAAGGTCCAATTTTATTGCCTCTTGGTGCCAAAAAGATGTCAGTTTCGTCTGAAAGGATAACAAATATATAGGTTCAGAATATTATGGAGTTAATTACACCATTTACATAAGTATATAATAAATATTTCTCTGACATGTGTAATAAATTGAAACCTTGAAAATATTAGATAGATGTTTTAATATACTCGTATATATATATATATATATATATATATATTCTGTTACGTCCGTATTATCAAATGACTTCAATTGGTATTCAATTAAGAGTAACATGACTCAGCCATCAATAATTATACATTTGTAAGTAGGTACTGTACGTCGGTTACTGCGGCAGGTAACAATAAAGACAGCTGTTAAGTATTTCTGTGGTCTTTAACGAATTTTATCTTATATTCCTAATTATTATCTTATATAATTATTTATAGAAAACCACAAGAGGCGCCTACTTGACCCAAGCCGTTTCTCTAGACTGTGATAAAGGTCAACCCTTATTAGCTGCATAGAAAATTTAATTTTGTTAAATTTATGCTCAAAGTGAATTACCGCTTAGATTATATTTTAACATCCCTATATCTATGTATCTTATTCTCATATCTTTATTTTATGATTGTAACTTTAGAATAACATGATTAAGCTATCAAATATTGCTCTAAAAATTGTATGACGATATTGGAAATCATGTTATTTGTGCTACTCTAATGTGATGGTTATACAACGGGTGAAAAACAACATTTTTCAAAAATTATTATTTATTCAAACTTTCATCTTCTGTTTTGTCCTCTCCAAGCTTAATTGGGAAAGGAAAAAGACCGCATCCTTCTTCAGGTTCCAAACTATATGCTTATTAAAATTCCAATGTAACAAAGAAACAAAAGAATATTTAATTGTTGCTTTATTATTTCAAGTAAAAAAAAAGTTTATTAGTCGTAATATATTTAGTAATCACTATTGCCCGTTGCTTCGCTTATCCTAAATTCTATATTGAAAAGTATGTTTCAAAATTGTAACATTTATGTTATTCTCATGTAGGTTATTTAAAGCTTTATAGAAATTTGTTCAGTAGTATTCTTTTTCTTCTTCCTTCTTACCTTCTCACAAACTTTCACGTTTATATTAGTAGGATTATGCATTTCTTGGAAAATTGATTGTTACAATACAAGGAATTTTATATTTATAACAAAGGTATTATATTTTCACATACTAAAATACATCTTAAACTATGATATTACGAATCGGTTTTAAAATATTATTATTTATTCTTCATCACAAACCAACGTATCTGTCTTAAAGTAGTCTCTTCTGACGTCATATTGTCGACATATCTTTATTTTCAAGTGATTTTAACTATTCCTTTGCCATATTACACCGAGTAGATATAATTACGAATACATAGTAGGTACAGGATGCTAAGATGTAGGATGTTGTAATTAGATTCACAAAACACGAGTTGCTATTTGAATACGGGCGTTCATTCATATCAATATGCAGAATTGCAAGGTTTTTGCACAACTTGGTATGAAAGTAATTTGATATCAAAATAAGCTCACAGATTGCAAACATTGAATCATAACAATGTAACCAATTACTTCTACCACTGGGTTATTCAATAAAAATAAATTGTATGTGGTTAAACAGTTTTTAACAAAAAATACTTTTATTGTTAAGGTGTTTATTTAATATTCTTGATATTTGTCCTCAACGACCATCTTTGCCTGATTTCTAAACAGTTTTTAAAGCAATTTTCCTCTTTTAATCTTTTTTCCACTTGAATAATAGTTTTATTCGACTTTTTAGGTATATTTGATTTTGAAATCATTGATTTTGTATAAATATAATCGATTTGTTGATAAATTTGAAACACAGCGGGCACGCAGTAAACACATAAGGATCTAATGTACTTAATGCCGTCGTTATTTCCGTCTGTAAATAGCCTAAGAATAGAACAGAATCGTCTAGCATTTGAGAATTGAGAGGTGAAATGACTAGTTTATATCAGTAACACCGATTGGCTCAAGGTCGGGTCACAGTGTTTCTCTTGTGACCTTATTATCCCCGATCAGACATCGTCACCTCGCCCTAATTAACGCATTTCTATCGGAAAATTAGGTGAATAACTATCAGTACTTAGTGAGGTCTAGTTGTACTATGGGAATAATATATGTTTGTATACTTCATGCTATAGCAACTGTCTAGTTGTCTAAGTTGCATTTTAATTATCTTTATATTTTACATATCAATGTAGTACTCTTGACATTGTGAGTCGTCTTACATTTACCTCCTGATTATGTAACCTGTTAGCAAGATTATTATTGGGAGTTAGTAGCTGTATCCTGTAGTAGTTTTGACTTTAAAAATTATATGAACTTATTACACCGAAGTAGAATCTGCGTTTTCGTTTATAAGATAGTCGGAAAACAGTTATTATAGCAGCAATTCGTTCGAGAGAGACAGGAGTTCTTACCGGCAATAATAAAAACATCTCCTTGGGTCCTAATCCTTACTCTACTTGATTTCTTATAACCCTCTTTCTTCTATGTAAAATTCCCATCAAAAGTCATATGGGCATTACGGGACTGCTTGCGTGATAAAACGTGACTTCGAAGTGATGACTTACTTAACAAATATGGTCTTTTCTTAATATATGGAATGCCTGTAACGCAATCATCTCCCTAACTGGAACCAAGTAGTGAATACAAGTGTATTATTGTTCGAATTAGATAAGATTACGATCCTAACTATAAAATAACAAAAGGTTTTAAATATAACTTTATTGCGAGTTTTTATCTTCAAATTCTCCGTCGTAAGAAAACACGATGTTTTTTGTTGTCACAGATATGGTAAAGAAATTTACGTATTTAATATTTCCCTGTTTCATCTCTACAATGTTTAATATTAGTTTTAAATATAAATGTATTGTTAAAGCGTAGGATGCACTGTCGTTAACATAGAACAAAAAACGTTCATTAATATATTATATATTCCCCTTTATTTTATGGTAATGTGGCCCGTTCCGATCATATATCGTGAAATTACCGAAACTTCAACCTAAGGTCTTTATATTAATTTGGCATTTAGAAATATTTTTATCTCTTTTAATTACAAACCTTTTTTGTTTATTTCGTAAGATGCTATCTAAATCTGAGCAACAAACGTTACTAGAAGCAATGAAAAATCAATAAAATATTTATTCTTTCTGGAATGGAATAGATTTTTTCAAAATTCTTTTTTTTTTATATTTTATAAAAGTAATTAAAGAATTGAGAAAATAATATTAAACAATACCCAAATACTACTATATAATCTCTCTCGTTTTATCAAAGGACCTTCAATTTGACTAAGGTCACACATCCTCATACCCTGGTTTCACGTGTTACATGTCTCATATTTTTTCTAGACAACTCTAACTAGGTCAATAACATTACATTCCTCATATCTCTTAAACCAGTGATAAGTCTGTATGTTATAATGAATCTTATACTAAAATATACCTAATGCCGTCACTAAGATGGAAACATTGTCAGTAACATTTACTACAATGTCAATTAACAAAATAATACGTGAAATGTTTGTAATAAAAATATTATTATATAAAAAAATATTAAGTATATCGTATCCACAAAGTTGCGTCGAAATTTACCATTAATATATTTATGTAAATGTTTATTTGCGATGAAATATTTAAACATTGATATTGATTATTTTGTTAACACATTTAAAGGGTTTGGCAAATTTGTAACATTTGTCACGATGTGACAGGCGCTGACTAGTGACTAGTTGGGCGTGTGACTGTGAGTCACGGAATTATTTAATTAAGTTGAGAGTTCCAATTGTTCTAACGACTCCTGGATACAAGCCAACAACACCTAAGAATAAATGTGTGTAAATATTTAATTAACACACGTAACTGTTCACAACATACAAATGTATTTGACTATTATATATATATATTTGTTGTCGGTATAGAAGCCACGTGACGCGTCTACTTTAGTTTGAAGTGTTAATAAATTAGTAAAAAGCCCGCGAAGTTGATCTTATAGTATATTCGACCAAAGGTGTTATAGTATAGAGTTCATTTTGCATTGTCATTATGAAGCACGAGTCTCGTAAATCACGTGACGATACAATAGATAATTATTTTATTATAAATCCGTGTAATCCATTACATGTCTAGTCACTTATTGACACACATATCTCTTATCAATTGTGATATAATTAATACTTATGATGTGTGCTAATTACACGATTGCATGCGAAACCGATCCCAGAGCTTTGACCAAAGACCAAAGCGCCAAGGATAACCGTTATATTTTAATAGACAACCTTAAAATGGCGGCGATTTCAATGTCGGCGGAATTTCCTCATGACCCTATTCAACTTTCGTGTTCGGGGGAACCCGTAGAGGATTTCCCAAGTGGCAAAAGGAAATGGAATGAAAGCAATTTTATTTAAAAGTAAATATAAAATGAAAAAAAAGAAAAAAGCTTATAATATTAAAGTTTGTGTGTATTTCCTTTTCAATAGACTTGCATTGTACGAGTGGTGTATCTAAGAGAAGGGAACCGGTTACAAAATGTGAGCCAACAGTAAGTCACCAACCAATGTGATATAATGTTGTAGTAAATAATACTCTTACAATATTAAACTTATATTTCCAAGGATTTTAAAAGTGTTTAATGTTGGTATGATGTAAAATTACAAAACACAAACAGCTTACTTCTACACTTAAATAGTTTCCAATTCATTAATAAATATATTAAAAAATGATTGACTCCAACACCGACATTTCAAACATACAAGTTTATTAGTTAGAAATTAAATTAATACTTTTATAACAATGGGGTCGTTTATTAATCACGTGAGACTTAAAATAAAAACAGTGCTGTAGTGCGATGTCACGTGTATTTGTGTCTTCGTTGAACACAGGATTTTAATTGGTCAGTCATGACCAATCTGCAAGGTTCATAAAAAATAATTTTATTAGATCACATTCATATTCATGTATGAAGAGGTTGATGTCTGTGGCCGAGGCGAAAGAGGTATGTAGGGACCGTAGCGTTTGGCGCTCCGTCGTCTCTGGCTACCCCACAAGGGATATGGCGTGAAGATAAATAAATAAATAAATACATTCATATTCAAAGAAAATTAGAAAAAAAATACATTGCAGCAAAAGTTTCAAGTGATTCTGAGTATCGAGGAGAGTTATTTTAAAACCTCACTAAAATATTGCCGTCGTCTCTGGCTACCCCGCAAGGGATATGGCGTGAAGGTAAATAAATAAATAAACTATTGTAACAACACAGTTACAATATACTCAATTGAACAATTACAATATTTTAAATACTCCGTAATGTGTTAATAATTTTTTCATGAACTATGAAATTGAAATTCACTAATAAACAAAACCCGAAATGGAAAACTTAGTTATACGTATTCGATATATGTTCGAAAGTACTTCAGTTCAAGTGAGAAATTGAGAACTGAGAATTAAACTGAACTGAGTAAGTTCAACTGCTAAGTGACGTCATAAAGTGTTTAACCAATCACAGAGCGTCTGAATCGCATGATCTGATCAGAATACTTTACATTATAATAATATTTTTAACAGTTGTAATTTAATATTATTAATAAAATAAAATGAATACTTTTAAAAACTTTGTTAAATATTTTTTATTAAACGTCTTTGTCTATATTTCTAGACAAACAAATGAAATTGTTTGTTTGTAATTTCAAATTAACAGCTTTTCACTAAATGCATATAAAAGTATATACGTTACGTATATAAAAAATCTTTTTTATTTAATATATCTCTGTGTGTCTGTTTGTTCCGACTAATCTCTAAAATGGATGGACCAATTTTAACACAACATTCACTTGCGGTTATCTGATGTTATAAGGAGTAACTTGACTATTTTTATTTTTAAAAACGCAAATTTTATATTCCGCGTAAACGGAGTCGCGGGCACAGCTAGTTAATGAATACAAATGAATGTTTATCTATTAACGTGTTATCCTGCCAATGAAAACAAATGCTGGAGTCGTGTACTCCATGCATTGAGAGAACTCACTTTATTTTCATTTTTGCTGTTTTATATGTTTTCTATTTTATTATTTTGTAATTTTTATTTAAATCTCGGGTGATGGCTTAATAAAGTTTGGAATTGGAATTAAATTTATTAGATTAACTAAACACCACTAAATCTGAATCTAAGTTTAGAGGTCATAGGCTCGAGTCTCCTCCGGGTTAAAGATTTTTTCACTGTTTAAATAATTTATAAATAAAATAATCTATACAATATGATCTACGTTCTTAATACAGTGAAGTATCCTATTATCTAAGGTCTGTCTATCTGTAAAAAGCCAAGGAAACGATATAGTTAGCGAATTGATAAAAACACATGCGATTGCGAAGATTATATGATTATCTGTGTCAGTTATCATCAAATCTTATCAAGACAAGAAATGATTGAAGATTAAATATTTTAAAAAGTTGGAAAATATATTTGTTTATGTATTATTAAAATAATATTACAAAAATTAATTCATTATCAAATATTACTTCTTCATCTGTGTAGAGAAGAGAAGTGCTTTAAACAAATAATATCAAACGACAGCGAAGAATAATGATGTGCTTATGAGGTTAAGTTACTTTTTGTAGTAATAAAAAAATATAAAAAAATAGTAATAAAAAAAAAAAAAAAATTTTGGTTTTCTATATTATCTTAATATTTTTTCTGATATTTATGTTCCGAATTCGCGATTTTGTAGAATTTTTGCGAATGCGAATACGCAAAAATATACGAATATCTACGGATGGGAATGCGAATATTTGTAACAGCACTAGTAGGTTTTTTTTTTGGGTTTTTTCCTAAAACTCGAGATTATAAAAGTTGACACTTCACTCTTAAGATTAAGATAGGAATTCAGAAAAATATATATCTGATATATTTTAAATTATTATTTCTGATATAACATAAATAGCGTTATCACTTGATAATATTTATAAGAATAACTTTTATCAAACCTTCAAGATCAGAACGAAGCGATTTAATTTAAAAGTATTAGCTTTTTTCACTTCACTATACTTTATATACTTATTTTCTTTATATATTTATTTTATGATTGTATTGTAACCTCTTTTCGCCCTACAAGGTTCAGTTTTATTGCCTCTTGGTGCCAAAAAGATGTCAGTTACGTCTGAAAGGATAACAAATATGTAGGTTCAGAATATTATGGAGTTAATTACACCATTTACATAAGTATCTAATAAATATTTCTCTGACATGTGTAATAAATTGAAACCTTGAAAATATTAGATAGATGTTTTAATATATATATTCTGTTACGTCCGTATTATCAAATGACTTCAATTGGCATTTAATTAAGTGTAACATGACTCAGCCATCAATAATTATATATTTGTAAGTATATCGGTTTGTATGTCGGTTACAATGGCGGGAAACAATAAAGACAGCTGTTAAGTAATTCTGTGGTTTTAAAAGGATTTTATCGTATATTCCTTATTATTGTCTTATATAATTATTTATAGAAAACCTCAAGAGGCACCTACTTGACCCAAGACTTTTCCCAAGATTGTAACAAAAGTCAACCCTTATTAGCCTTATAGAAAACTTCATTTTAAGACTTTCAAGACTTATTTCAAGACTGTAACAATAACCCGATTGATCGTTTCGGATTTATGGAATACATAAAATTACCACATAATATGTACTGACAAATGAACAACAAATGTTTTTAATAAATACTTTTGTTACGGAACGAACGAACGGATAAATAAATTTTTGTTACGGAACGTGCCGCCAGAGTTTATTAGTCGTCATATATTTAGTAATCACTATTGTCCGCGGATTCGCTTATCCTAAATTCTACATTGAGTAGTATGTTCCAAAATTGTAACCTTTATGTTATTCTCATGCAGGCTATTTAAAGCTTTATAGAAATTTGTTCAGTAGTATTCTTTTTCTTCTTCCTTCTTACCTTCTCACAAACTTTCACGTTTATATTAGTTGAGTTAGTTAGTAATTGATTGTTACAATACAAGGCATTTTATATTTATAACAATAGTTATTATATTTTCACATACTAAAATACATCTTAAACTATGATATTACGAATCGGTTTTAAAATATTATTATTTATTCTTCATCACAAACCAACGTGTCTATCTTAAAGTGGTCTCTTCTGACGGCATATTGTCGACATCTCTTTATTTTCAAGTGATTTTAACTATTACTTTGACATATTACACCGAGTAGATATAATTACAAGTACGTAGTAGGTACCGGATGTTAAGATGTAGGATGTTGTACTTAGATTCCCAAAACACGAGTTGCTATTTGAATACGGGCGTTCATTTATATCAGTATGCAGAATTGCAATGTTTTGGTACAACTTGGTATTAAAGTAATTTGATATCAAAATAAGCTCATAGATAGCAAACGTCGTTGTATTAGAGAAGGAATCATAACAATGTAACCAATTACTTCTAACACTGGATTATTTAATAAAAATACATTGTATGTGATTAAACAGTTTTTAACGAAAATACTTTTATTGTTAATGTGTTTATTTGTTGTTCTTTGTCCTCAACGACCATCATTGCCTGATTTCTAAACAGTTTTTAATGTAATTTTCCTCTTTTAATCTAGTTTCCACTTAATAATGGTTTTGTTCAACTTTTTAGGTATATCTGATTTTGAAATCATTAATATTGTATAAATATAATCGATTTCTTGATGAACGTGAAATACAGCGGGCAAGCAGTAAACACATAAGGATCTAATGTACTTAATGCCGTCGTTATTTCCGTCTGTAAATAACCTAAGAATAGAACAGAGTCGTCTAGCATTTGGGAATTGAGACATGAAATGACTAGTATATATCAGTAACACAGATTGGCTCAAGGTCGGATCGCAGTGTTTCTCTTGCGACCTTATTATCCCCGATCAGACATCGTCACATCGCCCGAATTAACGCATTTCTATCGGAAAATTAGGTGAATAACTTTCAACACTTAGTGGCGTCTAGTTGTACTATGGGAATAATATATGTTTGTATAATTCATGAAATAACAACTGTCTAGCTGTGGAAGTTGCATTGGAATTATCTTGATATTTTACATATCAATGTAGTAAGTACTCTTGACATTGTGAGTCGTCTTACATTTACCTCCTGATTATGTAACCTGTTAGCAAGATTATTATTGGGAGTTAGTAGCTGTATCCTGTAGTAGTTTTGACTTTAAAAATTATATGAACTTATTACACCGAAGTAGAATCTGCGTTTTCGTTTATAAGATAGTCGGAAAACAGTTATTATAGCAGCAATTCGTTCGAGAGAGACAGGAGTTCTTACCGGCAATAATAAAAACATCTCCTTGGGTCCTAATCCTTACTCTACTTGATTTCTTATAACCCTCTTTCTTCTATGTAAAATTCCCATCAAAAGTCATATGGGCATTACGGGACTGCTTGCGTGATAAAACGTGACTTCGAAGTGATGACTTACTTAACAAATATGGTCTTTTCTTAATATATGGAATGCCTGTAACGCAATCAACTCCCTAACTGGTATAAAGTCGTGAATACAAGTGCATTATTGTTCGAATTAGATAAGATTACGATCCTAACTATAAACTAACAAAATGTCTTAAATATAACTTTATTGCGAGTTTTTATCTTCAAATTCTCCATCATAAAAAAACACGATATTCTTTGTTGTCACAGATATGGTAAAGAAACTTACGTATTTAATATTTCCCTGTTTCATCTCTACAATGTTTAACATTAGTTTTAAATATAAATGTATTGTTAAAGCGTAGGATGCACTGTCGTAAATATAAAGTAGAACAAAAAAAGGATCATTAATATATTATGTATTCCCCTTTATTTTGAGCTAATATGGCCCGTTCCGATTATATATCGTGAAATCACCGAAACTTCAACCAAAGGTATTTATATTAATTTGGCAAATATAATTTTTTTTGTCTCTTTTAATTACAAACCTTTTTTGGTCATTTCGTAAGACGATATCTAAATCTGAGCAACAAACGTTACCATAAATAATGAAAAATCATTCAACTATTTCTTTCTGCAATGACATGAGAAAAGAATTTTAAACAACATCCAAAAACCTACTTTATAATCTCCCTCGTTTTATCAAAGGACCTTCAATTTGACTAAGGTCACACATCCTCATACCCTGGTTCCACGTGTTACATGTCTCATATTTTTACATCTAGTAACTCTAACCAGGTCAATAACATAACATTCCTCATATCTCTTAAACCAGTGATAAGATCTGTATGTTATAATGAATCTTACACTAAAATATATTTAGTATTATTAATATATAGCTATGATGTTAATTATTAAAGATATACAAAAAGGACATTCAACTGTAGTATTAATATAATAATTGTTTAAAAAACAAATGTTAAGTACATAACATCCGCTAATATATTTAATTGAATGTTTATTTGCGATAAAATATTAAAACATTGATATTGATTATTTTGTTAACACATTTAAAGGGTTTGGCAAATTTGTAACATTTGTCACGATGTGACAGGCGCTGACTAGTGACTAGTTGGGCGTGTGACTGTGAGTCACGGAATTATTTAATTAAGTTGAGAGTTCCAATTGTTCTAACGATCCCTGGATATAAGCCAACAACACCTAAGAATAAATGTGTGTAAATATTTAATTATTACAACACGTAACTGTTCACAATATACAAATGTATTTAACAATTATATTATATTACTTGTCGGTATAGAAGCCACGCGATGCGTCTACTTTCGTTTGAAGTGTTAATAAATTAGTAAAAAGCCCGCGAAGTTGTTCTTACAGTATATTCGACCTAAGTTGTTATATTATAGAGTTCATTTTGCATTGTCTCTATGAAACACGAGTCTCGTAAATCACGTGACGATGCAATAGATAATTATTTTATTATAAATCCGTGTAATCCATTACATGTCTAGTCAATTATTGACATACATATTTCTTATCAATTGTGATATAATTAATACTTATGATGTGTGCTAATTATACGATTGCGCGCGAAACCGATCCGAGTCCCGCCAAAACGTCAAGGATAACAATTTAATAATGGCTTTAAAATGGCGGCGATGGCAATGACGGCGGAATTTCCACATGACCTTATTCAACTTTCGTGGTCGGGGGAACCCGTAGAGGATTTCCCAATTGGCAAAAAGGAAATGGAATGAAAGCTATTTTATTTAAAAGTAAATTAAATAATAAACTAGTTTATAATATTAAAGTTTGCGTGTATTTGGTTTTTAATACACTTGCATTGTACGAGAGGTGTCTCTAAGAGAAAGGAACCGGTTACAAAATGTGAGCCAACAGTAAGTCACCAACCAATGTGATATAATGTTGTAGTAAATAATACTTTTGTAATATTAAACTTATATTTCCAAGTATTTTAAGTGTGTTTAATGTCGCTATGATGTGAAATTACAAAATACAATCAGCTTACTTCTACCCTTGAATAGTTTCCAATTCATTAATAAATATATTATTAAAAACTTATTGACTCCAACACCGACATTTCAAACATACTGCAAGTTTATTAGTTAGATAATAATTTAATACTTTTATAATAATGGGGTCGTCTATTAATCACGTGCGACTTAAAAATAAAAACAGTGCTGTAGTGGGATGTCAGGTGTATTTGTGTTTTCGTTGAACACAGGATTTTATTTGTTCAGTCATGATCAATCTGCAAGGTTCATAAAAATAATTTTATTAGATCACATTCATATTCATGTAAGAGGTGGATGTCTGTGGCCGAGGCGAAAGAGGTATGCAGGGACGTGTCTGGCTACCCCGCAAGGGGTATATAGCGTGAAGACAAATAAATAAATAAATACATTCATATTCAAAGAAAACTAGAAAAAAAAATACATTGCAGCAAAAGTTGCAAATGATTTTGAGTATCGACGAGGCCTAATAAACCTCACTAAGATATCCGCCGTACTACTGTAACAACATAGTTACAATATACACAATTGAACAATTACAGTATATTAAATACTCCGTAATGTGTTAATAAATTTTTACGAAATATGAAATTGAAATTCACTAATAAACAAAACCCGAAATGTAAAACATACTTATACATATTCGATATATGTTCCAGAGTACTTCAGTTCAACTGAGAAACTGAGAACTGAGAATTAAACTGAACTGAGTAAGTTCAACTGCTAAGTGACGTCATAAAGTGTTTAACCAATCACAGAGCGTCTAAATCGTAAGATCCGATCATAATACTTGAAATTATTTTTAACAGTTGTAATTTAATATTATTAATAAAATAAAGTGAATAATTTAACTTTTAATTAAACTTTGTTTATTTTTTATTAAACGCCTTTGTCTATATTTCTATACAAATAAATAAAATAGTTTGTTTGTAATTTCAAATCAATAGCTTTTCACTAAATGCATATGAACGTATGTACGTTACTTACATATATATATTTTTAATAAATCTCGGTGTGTCTGTTTGTTCCGATTAATCTCTGAAATGGCTGGATTTTAACACAACTTTCACTGGTGGTTATCTGATGTTATAAGGAGTAACTTGACTATTTTTATTTTTAAAAACGCAAATTTTATATTCCACGTAAACGAAGTCGCGGGCACAGCTTGTTTATAAATACAAATGAATGTTTGTCTATTAACATGTTATACTGCCAATGATTACAAATGCTGGAGTCGTGTACTCCATGCATTGAGAGAACTCACTTTATTTTCATTTCCGCTGTTTTATATGTTGTTCTTTTTTATTATTTTGTATTTTTCATTTATATCTCGGGTAATGGCTTAATAAAGTTTGGAATTTCAATTAAATTTATTAGATTAACTAAACACCACTGAATCTGAATAGACAGGGCATAGGTTCGAGTCTAGTCCGGGTTAAATATTTTTTCACTTTTTAATTAATTTAAAAATAAAATATTCTATACAATATGATCTACGTTCTTAATACAGTGAAGTATCCTATTATCTAAGGTCTTTCTATCTGTAAAAAGCCAAGGAAACGATATAGTTAGTGAATTGACAAAAAACACAGGCGATTGCGAAGATTATATGATTATCTGTGTCAGTTTTTCATCAAATCTTATCAAAACTAGAAATGATGGAACATTAAGTATTTAAAAGAGTAAGAAAATATATTTGCTTATGTATTATCAGAAAATAATTTAACATATATTTAAATTATCCAAGCCAATAATATTTATACATATATTAAATTCTGTATTTTAGACATATAAAACATAACTCAAAAGAACGTTCACAATTGAAAAAAAAATGAAAAAGAAAGGTAGAAGTTTATTGTTTTTTTTATTATATATACAGTGTTTGGGAATTTATTGTTTAAAAAGGACATCGTCCTAATATAAACCGTTGCGTTCACGGTATTCATTCAATCGAGCATTAAAATTGCTTATGACAGCTCGGCAGTTATTCTCAGTATGTTCCAAAATTTAAAATTTTGTACTCATGCATAAACTACATTTCTTTTACCTTTCATATAAATCTGTTCAGTACTTTTTGCGTGTTTTATTAACAAATATGTATACATCCTCACTCACTTTCACATTTATGTTTATTAGTAGGATTAAGCATTACTTAGAAAACTTATCGTTACAATACAAAGAATTTTATATTTATAACAAAGGTATTATACCTTAACGGAACTAAAATAAATCTTAAACTATAATACTACGAATCGGTTTCAAAACATTATTATCATAATCACAAATCTTATCTATCTTAAAGTTGTCACTTTCTTTTGACGTCATATTATCGACATATCTATACTTTCAAGTGATTTGGTTGTTATATATTATTATGGTATATTATATAGATAAAATTATTAATACATAATAGGCACCGGACATGTATGTTTGTATTTATATTGTAATTATATACACGAAACACGAGTTGCTATTTGAATACGGGCGTTCATTCATAAGTATGCAGAATTGCAAGGTTTTGGTATTTGGTATTAAAGTAATTTGATATCAAAATAAGCTCACAGATTGCAAACATCGAATCATCACAATGTAACCAATTACTTCTAACACTGGGTTATTCAATAAAATACATTGTATGTGGTTAAACAGTTTTTAGCAAAAAATACTTTTATTGTTAATGTTCATTTAATATTCTTGATATTTGTCCACAACAACCATCTTTGTCTGATTTCTAAACAGTTTTTAAAGTAATTTTCCTCTTTTAATCTTGTTTCCACTTAATAATGGTTTTATTTAACTTTTTAGGTATATCTGATTTTGAAATCATTGATATGGTATAAATATAATAGATTTGTTGATAAACGTGAAATACAGCGGGCAAGCAAACACATAAGGATCTAATGTACTTATTATCGTTATTTCCGTCTGTAAATATCCTAAGAATAGAACAGAATCGTCTAGCATTTGAGAATTGAGAGGTGAAATCACTAGTTTATATCAGTAACATCGATTGGCTCAAGGTCGGGTCGCAGTGTTTCTCTTGTGACCTTATTATCCCCGATCAGACATCGTCACCTCGCCCTAATTAACGCATTTCTATCGGAAAATTAGGTGAATAACTTTCAACACTTAGTGACGTCTAGTTGTACTATAGGAATATTATATGTTTGTATACTTCATGCAATAACAACTGTCTAGTTGTGGAAGTTGCATTCGAATTATCTTGATATTTAACATATCAAAGTAGTAAGTACCTACTCTCGACATTGTGACTTGTCTTACATTTGCCTCCTGAATATGTAATCTGTTAGCAAGGTTGGAATTGAGAGTTAGTAGTGGTTAGTAGTTGTAACCTGTAACTATAGAGACTATCCGAACTAATTTCTCGGAAATTCTCGGAAAGCAGATATTATAGGTAGCATTTCGTTAGAGATAAACAGAAGCTCTCACTTGCAATGAAAACATCTTATGTTTACTTTTTGCTCTACTTGCTTTCTTGAAACTCTCTTCTCTTTATGGTCAATGCCCAGAAGAATGGAGTAACAGGGCTTCGCAGGATCGCTGTTAAACGTTACTTGGAACTGATCACTTACTATTGGAACGAAGTCGTGAATACAAGTGCATTATTGTTCGAATTAGATAAGATTACGATCCTAACTATAAACTAACAAAATGTCTTAAATATAACTTTATTGCGAGTTTTTATCTTCAAATTCTCCATCATAAAAAAACACGATATTCTTTTGTTGTCACAGATATGGTAAAGAAATTTACGAATATTTTCCTGAGTCATCTCTAGAAAGTTTAATATTAGTTTTAAATAATAATGTTTTATTAAAGCTTAGGATGCACTGTCGTAAACATAAAGTAATCGAAAAACGGTTCATTTATATATTATGTATTCCCCTTTATTTTGAGCTAATATAGCCCGTTCCGATTATATATCGTGAAATTACCGAAACTTCAACCAAAGGTCTTTATATTAATTTGGCATTTAAAAATATTTTTGTCTCTTTTAATAACAAACCTTTGTTGTTCATTTCGTTAGATGGTATCTAAATCTGAGCAACAAACGTTACTAGAAACAATGAAAAAATCAATAAAATGTTTATTCTTTCTGGAATGGAATTGATTTTTTCAAAATTCAACTGATTTTTATACTTTTTAAAAAGTAATCACGTAAATGAGAAAATAATGTTAAACAACACCCAAATACTACTTTATGATCTCCCTCGTTTTATCAAAGGACCTTCAATTTGACTAAGGTCACACATCCTCATACCCTGGTTCCACGTGTTACATGTCTCATATTTTTTCTAGACAACTCTAACCAGGTCAATAACATTACATTTCTCATTCCTCTTAAACCAGTGATAAGATTTCTATTTTATAATGAATCTTACACTCAACCATATTTAGTATCATCACTAAAATGGAAACATTGTCACTAATATATAGTTATGATATTAATTAATGAAGATATGTGAAAGGACAGAAAACTGTAATATAAATAAAATAATTGTTTAAAAACCAAAATGTTAAGTATATAACATCCGCAAAGTTACTACTAATATATTTATTTGAATGTTTATTTGCGATAAAATATTTAAACATTGGTATTGATTATTTTGTTTACACATTTAAAGGGTTTGGCAAATTTGTAACATTTGTCACGATGTGACAGGCGCTGACTAGTGACTATTTGGGCGTGTGACTGTGAGTCACCGAATTATTTAATTAAGTTGAGAGTTCCAATTGTTCTAACGACTCCTGGATACAAGCCAACAACACCTAAGAATAAATGTGTGTAAACATTTAATTAACACACGTAACTCGTTCACAATATACAAATGTATTTGACTATTATATTTATATTAGTTGTCGGCATAGAAGCCACGCGACGCGTCTACTTTCGTTTGAAGTGTTAATAAATTAGTAAAAAACCCGCGAATTTGATCTTACAGTATATTCGACCTAAGGTGTTATAGTATAGAGTTCATTTTGCATTGTCTCTATGAAGCACGAGTCTCGTAAATCACGTGACGATGCAATAGATAATTATTTTATTATAAATCCGTGTAATCCATTACATGTCTAGTCAATTATTAACATACATATTTCTTATCAATTGAGATATAATTAATACTTCAATGCAGTAATGACACGATTGGAGCGAAACCGATCCGAGTCCCGCCAAAGCGCCAAGGATAACCGTTACATTTTAGTTGATAGCCTAAAAAATGGCGGCGATGTCAATGTCGGCGGTATTTCCACATGCCCTTATTCAATCGTGGTCGGGGGAACCCGTAGAGGATATCCCAATTGGCAAAAAGGAAATGGAATGAAAGCTATTTTATTTAAAAGTAAATTAAATAAAAAACGAGGTTATAACATTGATGTTTGTGTGTATTTAGTTTTCAATAGACTTGCATTGTACGAGTGGTGTCTCTAAGAGAAGGGAACCGGTTACAAAATGTGAGCCAACAGTAAGTCACCAACCAATGTGATATAATGTTGTAGTAAATAATACTTTTATAATATTAAACTTATATTTCCAAGTATTTTAAGTGTTTAATGTCGCTATGATCTAAAATTACAAAATACAAACAGCTTTCTTCTACACTTGAATAGTTTCTAATTCATTAATAAATATATCATGAAAAAGTTATTGATTCGAAACACCGATATTTCAAACATACAAATTTATTTATTAGAAATTAAATTAATACTTTTATAACAATGAGACTTAAAAATAAAAACAGTGTTGTAGTGAGATGTCACGTGTATTTGTGTTGTCGTTGAACACAGGATTTTAATTGGTCAGTCATGACCAATCTGCAAGGTTCATAAAAAATAATTTTATTAGATCACATTCATATTCATGTATGAAGAGGTTGATGTCTGTGGCCGAGGCGAAAGAGGTATGCAGGGACCGTAGCGTTTGGCGCTCCGTCGTCTCTGGCTACCCCGCAAGGGATATGGCGTGAAGATAAATAAATAAATAAATACATTCATATTCAAAGAAAACTAGAAAAAAAACATTGCAACAAAAGTTTCAAGTGATTCTGAGTATCGAGGAGGGTTATTTATTTATTTATTTATTTATTTATATCTTTTCCACTTTGAATCATTATCAGTGATCACTTGTGTACGTCAAAATGGAAGTGTCAGGCGGGCCTATTTCGATACCAGATTTATCGTAATAAGCCCTTCTGTAAAAGCACTGTCCAACTTAATGTTAAAGCTATGAGGGTTCCAAACGCGTCCAAGTCTGAGAAGAACCACACAACAAACTCAGCCGGATATATATTTTTTTTATATTGTGATCACTGTTTCACAAATGTCAATCTTAAAAGCTATTTTGGAACAACTGGAACCGTCGCAATATAATGAAAAAAATAATAATTATTATTACAATAATTATAATAATAGCAAAAAAAAAATTAATAATAATGATAACAATAATAAAAAATAAAAATAGGCCTGCTACACAACCAGTCACCGCAAGCAGCACCCGTTCACGAGCATAACGCAAGAGTCAGCCATCACCCCCTTCGCACATATTTGAGGGACGAGCGCAACCCGACTCCCGACGCTACCGCAAGTAATGACTTCTAAGGAATCGGTGTGATGCAACAGGTCGATAAAACGAAATTAATCTACAACAAAAATCAAATTGCGGAGATTACTAGTTATTCGCAATATAATACAATTCATTCCCAGGCCATACCGTCGTTGATGTAATCCTGTACACTATAGTAGGATTTTTTTATCAAATTTATTTTTATATATAATTTAAATTTATTTAACGATAAACTTAAGGCTTCATTTGGGAGCTTATTATAAAAACGTATACAATTAACCTTAAAGGATTTACCTATTTTATGGAGCCTAGTGTTGGGCATAGCGAGTTTATTTTTATTTCTCGTATTAATTTTATGAAAATCACAATTTTTTTTGAACTTAGAAATATTTTTATGAACGTAAATTAAATTTTCATAAATATATTGATTATAAACCGTCATTATTTTAAATTCTTTAAATTTGTTTCTTAAGGATTCTCTAGGTCTCATATTATATATTGCTCGAACAGCCCTCTTCTGCAGTGTGAATATGGTATCGATGTCGGCTGCATTACCCCATAAGAGTATACCGTAAGACATTATACTATGAAAGTAACTAAAGTAAACTAATCGAGCAGTTTCCATATTTGTCAATCGACGTATTTTTTTAACCGCGTATATAGCAGAACTAAGTCTACTTGTTAAATCAAATATATGAGGACCCCATTGCAATTTTTCATCTAAGGTAATGCCCAAGAAAGTAGTAGATTTGACCAAGTCCAATTCCTCATTGTTTAATTGTACATTGGTTTTAACATTTTTAACATTTGGTAAAGTAAATTTAACACATTTCGTCTTTTTTTTATTGAGCAACAAATTATTGGCGTTAAACCATTGTACAACATCTGAGAGAGCATTATTTACATCGTCAATAACAGATTGCCTTCTGCTAACTTTAAAAGTAAGAGAAGTATCATCAGCAAACAACACTATCCCATGTTTTTCCCTCACTAGGTGAGGTAAGTCATTTATGTAAATGAGGAACAAGAAAGGCCTTAAGATAGAGCCCTGTGGCACACCTATTTTTACCAATGAACCGGGGGAACGTATTCCATTTACGTCTACTTTTTGAATTCTATCATTAAGATATGAACTGATCAAATCTAGGGACTTATTCTTAACTCCATAATGTTCTAATTTTTTTATAAGGATTTCGTGTTGAACGCAGTCAAACGCCTTAGATAGATCACAGAAAATGCCAAGTGCATCCTGGGATCCTTCCCAGGCTTCAAATATATTGAGTAATAGCTCAACCCCAGCATCTGTTGTAGAGCGATCGGCAGTGAAACCAAACTGATTTTTGTGCAAGAGATTGTTTTTACTGAAAAAATCAACAAGTTGATTAAGAATTATTTTTTCAAAAATCTTGCTAAATGTAGGTAAGACTGAAATTGGTCTATAATTACTAGGATCTAATGAACTGCCAGATTTAAATAATGGAGTTATTTTACTTTGTTTCATTAGATCAGGAAATATACCACATTCTAAACAATTATTAAATATCAATGCTAAGTCTGGCGCTACAATGTCAATTATGGACTTGAGTACGTCAACAGATATTCCCCAAAGATCACTAGTCTTTTTAACGCTAATTAATTTAAATACTTTGATTACTTCTTGAGCATTAACTTTTTTAAAATTAAAAATGCTAACACATCGATCTACATTATCTCTAAGTAATCCTATAGCTGCAGCGGGAGAAGAATTTAAAGATAACGTTGTAGTCACTGGAATATTAGTAAAAAAGGTTTCAAAAGCAGTAGCAACCTCGAGGTCAGACGTAACATATTTATTATCTATATTTAATTTAAAGTCGATCCTCTGGGATTTAGCTCTTCCAGTTTCCTCATTAATTATTTTCCAAGTTGTTTTTATTTTATTATTGCTACTTCCTATTTTTTTATTGATATGTTGAGATTTAGCTATTTTACATTGTTTTTTAAAAGATTTGGAAAATAATTTTACCTCATCCCTAAACTCATTACTAGTATTATACATCAATTCACTATACATATTGTATAATTTTTCTCTATTTTTGTGTAACTCAGCAGATGCCCACTCACTAAATACTAATTTATCATTAACAACCACTGTTTTTGTGGTAAATACAAAGTTAAATAATTTAATGAAAGTATTGAAAAACTCATTATACATAACATTGGGATTTGATTTTTTCAACGTTTCAACGTTTAAACGTTAGTTTAAAACCTCTCAAAAATATCCGCCGTACTACTGTAACAACACAGTTACAATATACACAATTGAACAATTACAATATTTTAAATACTCCGTAATGTGTTAATAAATTTTTACGAAATATGAAATTGAAATTCACTAATAAACAGACCCCGAAATGGAAAACTACTTATACGTATTCGATATATGTTCGAGAGTACTTCAGTTCAACTGAGAAACAGAACTGAGAATTAAACTGAACTGAGTAAGTTTAACTGCTAAGTGACGTCATAAAGTGTTTAACCAATCACAGAGCGTCTAAATCGCGTGATCTGATCATAATACTTAAAATTATTTTTAACAGTTGTAATTTCATATTATTAATAAAATAAAGTGAATAATTTAACTTTAATTAAAGTTTTGTTTATTTTTTATTAAACGACTTTGTCTATATTTCTATACAAATAAATAAAATTGTTTGTTTGTAATTTTAAATTAACAGCTTTCACTAAATGTATATGTACGTATATACATACGTTACTTACATAAAGAAATCTTTTTTATTGACTATTTTTCAGTCTGTCTGTTTGTCTAATCTCTAATAGGGCTGGACCGATTTCACTGGTGGTTACCTGATGTTATAAGGAGTAACTTGACTATTTTTATTTTTAAAAACGCAAATTTTATATTTCACGTAAACGGAGTCGCGGGCACAGTTAGTTAATAAATACAAATGTTTGTCTATTAACGTGTTATAATGCCAATGAAAACAAATGCTGGAGTCGTATACTCCATGCATTGAGAGAACTCACTTTATTTTCATTTCTGCTGTTTAATATGTTGTACTTTTTTATTATTTTGTATTATTATTTAAAGCTCGGGTGATGGCTTAATAAAGTTTGGAATTGGAATTAAATTTATTAGATTAACTAAACATCACTGAATCTGAACATAGAGGTCATAGGTTCGAGTCTTCTCCGGGTTAAAGTATATTTATTTTTTTAATTAATTTAAAAATAAAAATAATCTATACAATATGATCTACGTTCTTAATGCAGTGAAGTACTTTATATCTGTAAAAAGCCAAGGAAACGATATAGTTAGCGAATTGATAAAAAACACATGCGATTGCGAAGATTATATGATTATCTGTGTCAGTTATCATCAAATCTTATCAAAACAAGAAATGATTGAAGATTAAATATTTTAAAAAGTTGGAAAATATATTTGTTTATGTATTATTAAAATAATATTACAAAAATTAATTCATTATCAAATATTACTTCTTCATCTGTGTAGAGAAGAGAAGTGCTTTAAACAAATAATATCAAACGACAGCGAAGAATAATGATGTGCTTATGAGGTTAAGTTACTTTTTGTAGTAATAAAAAAATATAAAAAAATAGTAATAAAAAAATAAAAAAAAATTTTGGTTTTCTATATTATCTTAATATTTTTTCTGATATTTATGTTCCGAATTCGGCATTTTGTAGAATTTTTGCGAATGCGAATACGCAAAAATATACGAATATCTACGAATGGGAATGCGAATATTTGTAACATCACTAGTAGGTTTTTTTTTTTGGGTTTTTTCCTAAAACTCGAGATTATAAAAGTTGACACTTCACTCTTAAGAGTAAGATAGGAATTCAAAAATATATATCTTATATATTTTAAATTATTATTTCTGATATAACATAAATAGCGTTATCACATGATAATATTTATAAGAATAACTTTTATCAAACCTTCAAGATCAGAACGTAGCGATTTAATTTAAAAGTATTAGCCGTTTTCACTTCACTATACACTTTTCCATATACTTATTTTCTTTATATATTTATTTTATGATTGTATTATAACCTCTTTTCGCCCTACAAGGTTCAATTTTATTGCCTCTTGGTGCCAAAAAGATGTCAGTTTCGTCTGAGAGGATAACAAATATATAGGTTCAGAATATTATGGAGTTAATTACACCATTTACATAAGTATCTAATAAATATTTCTCTGACATGTGTAATAAATTGAAACCTTGAAAATATTGTATTAGTCTGTATTATCAAATGACTTCAATTGGCATACAATTAAGAGTAACATGACTCAGCCATCAATAATTATGTATTTGTAAGTAGATACTGTATGTCAGTTACTGCGGCGGGAAACAATAAACACAGCTGTTAAGTAATTCTGTGGTCTTAAACGGATTTTATCTTATATTTCTCTATGTCTTGCGAGTGGTGAGGCGATAAATAATATTGTACAACACTTACTTATATATTTAAACCATAAATAAAATACAATAATAAAAATAAAATTTAAAGAAATTATATTTTTCATAAATAAAAAATTATTACAGTAATCAATCAATCAATCAATCAATCAATCAATTAATCAATTGTTTAAAATTATTTTAGTTTCACTCCAGTGAGATCCGTTGTGACACTGTTTAAGTATATTTTTGTTAAGATGGCATCGTTACAAAATCTTAAAAATTGGTTTATATTATGAATTGAGAGTTACAAATTATTTATAGAAAATCACAAGAGGCACCTACTTGACCCAAGCCCTTTCCCTAGACTGTGATAAAGGTCAACCCTTATTAGCTGTATACAGACTTCATTTTGTTAAAAGAATTTATGCTTAAAATAAATTACCGCTTTATATTTTAATATTCCTTGGAATTAACTACTATTAGTATTAATCATTGTAATAACAACATTGTGATATTGTTATAAAATTAATTGTGAAACTTTAAAACGTTACCCTAACGCCATCTACACATTTTACTAGTAATTATTTAGTAATGTTTGATTGTATTTTATCTTCAACTTCGTTTATCGATTTTTGTTATGAAATTCCGCTAGATGGCGTTACTAGGGTGTAATATTTTTATCATAGCCATGTTTAATCGGGGGTAATAATTATAGGACCCTTACAATAATTGTCTAATAATTTAGCATAAAAGAGATGGATAAATAATATTATATTATTTTATTGAATAAAATATAGCTGTAATAGTTGGAAAGGCGTATGTTTTAAAATTTCGAACCTTTATTTATTTAAACTTGGTAAACACGTCATATAGGGATCAACAAAGAGACTGATAACTTTGATAAGCACTCCTGTATAATAATACTATTACTTCAATCAGTATTTATCAACGGAAGTGGAACGCGGTGACAGGACTGTTTCTTAACGTTTTAAATATGTCCGCTTACCCACACGTGGACGTTATTATTTTTGGCGCCATATTTGTTTATGTTAGTGTTTGACGTGAAGTTATAATAATAAGAAATGTGTATCTGGGATTGTTGGTGAAATGTCGTGGCTAGGCAGTGCTGGGCCTTCATCCGTGGATACGACGGAGAGACGGCCACTGGTGCTCCCGTTTAAAGTACCCAGGAGTTATGGAAGCGTGTTCCCATACTACAGATTCATGAGGGACGCTCTGAGTGAACCGATCCCGAAGGAGGTTATTGTTTAATATTTTAATATACATTCACATAAATTGTATGACTTTAGTAATTTTAAAAGACATATGTTTTTTGTTTCAGTAAATGTGTTTTAACGTAAATATTTAAAGACAATTATTATAAACTTGAATAAATAGAAGTGAATTGGAAATTTTAAAATTATTTTATTTGTATTACGTTTAACCATTTACATTTTATATGAATACACCCTATTTTTCTTGGATGAAAATATAAGTATTGATTTCAATATAAATAGCCGGGCTTGTCGTGTGTGGGAACACGGTATATCATCCCAACATTATCCCGGTTGGGATATAATTTTTATGTACCTGATGGGATACCGTTTTTAATAAGCCAATGACCTTCAAAACTTTTTTTTTTATACTAAAAGTTTAAATTATATTTTGTATTAAAGTCTTAAAACAATGTAAGTTTTCGTAAAAAAATCGTGTTTTTTTTTTTCGCGATGTTTCAAAACCATGCTCAACATACCTCTCACTCTTTCATATGGGATAATGTATCTCTCCTTCTCTTATATATGGTGTAAAAGTCTAATTAAGATAGTGGGTCTTTAGTTCTAGGTTACACTGACCGTATCATAATTGCATACTGGTCAAACTATGACGCACCTATCTCAATAGAAATTATCTATGTAAATAATAATATTGTCTTAAACTTGAAATCCTTTCACAAAATGGTGTTTACTTTCATTGGATTATAATAACCTTTATTTGCCATTACATGTCAAAATTGGGAATAACTTTTACATCACTTGGGTCATAAAAACTAGCGGCGTCAACAGACCCTCAATGTCGACTCGCTGAGCTCGCGAAATCTCGGGTGCCGTTTGCATATTGAACGAAGCGAGCCCAGTGTAATGACTCATCGTTTTGGACTATGTCGGATATCAGTTTTTTGACGATTATTCCTCAACGACACATTTTTTTTTTATAACCATCACCTGTGTGTCTTTTTGATTGCACAATTTCATAATTTTTAAGTAGTTTTCGAGCCTATTCTTGACAACGAATGTGAAAAAGTCTCCAGTGGAACACTCCGCTCGCTTCGCTCAATAATCTCTTCTAATTTCTTCTTTATCCAGAAAAAAACAGATATTAAAACACACCTACGGTTTCAAATGTTTGAACAACTCAAATTAATATACACATACATACAGAATTAAAATATTATATATATAATTAATATTCAGTTTTTTTGTATTATCTTTGACCTTATCAAGATTAAGGTTTTTATGTCGATTATTTTAAACTACTATTAAAATCCACATTATAAATGTAATAAAAATCTAAGCATTGTGTGTTTTGACTTTTCACACGTAAGTGTGTGTGGAATTTTAAGTCGAAAATACACAATTGTGACGAAAATATCCATACATATACCATCACTACACTTTTCTTCTTTATCTAAGAAAAAATACTATTAACATCTAGAGAATAATTACAACAGTCCAGTCTGGGAATCAAACACACGATCTTTGGGTTCAGTCAGTGTCACTAACCACAAGACACACACTCGTATGCTATATATATATATATATATATATATATATACATATGTATGTGGTTTAGAAATGATTTCATAGATTATATATTATCTAAAATTACTTTTATTACACAATAGATTAACTAAATTTTATGAAGCGAAAAAACAATTTTTTATAAACGATTTTTTTTCAAAAAGTATATAAATAAAATCATGTACATTTTATTGATAAGACGTGTCAAAATGATGAATTATTAAATTTATATTAATAAATTTCTGACCATGTACACTTTTGTGGTCCTCAAACATTAATTATTATCTTATGTGGTTCATATTATATTTTATTTAGTTACATTTTATTTCCTGGGTGTGCTTTTTTGTGCCTTAATTTTACCCTCGTAGGTCCCGTATCCGTTACAATATCGAAATAAAAATTATTTTACTCACTATTAGCTTTCGGCAGATGAAAATAAGTTTTTGAGTTATTCCATAACACAAATGTACATTCAAATGTTTATAATTATAGTATATATTAATTGCATTACGACGTGGTTATTATAACATAATAAAAATCTGATAATCGTCATATGTAAACCACATTATCTCCACTTTATGGGGCATGTGTAAATTATGGTGTAATGGAATTATGACTTTGTAAATGTTTGAATTAACTAGAACCAATACGAGTAAGCTTCTGTGTAACCACCTACTATATAAAACTCGGCGTTGACCGGAACAGTTCACTATAATGTATATTTTCTTTAATCTTTTATCTTATTTTATCTTTTGTACTGTTATGGCCTGGTAACTAAAGAAGATGCTGCGCGCGGCTTCCTTTATGCGGACGTACGGACAGGTATAATGGATGGCTTTTTTTATATCTATTTGTTGTTTAATTTATTTGAATATTTAACAGTTTTTTCCCACTTTCGGTTTATTTTTACCCTTTCGTCTTATCAATGGGATTGTATGAATATTTATATGTATAAAATTAATCGGTTGAATTTTATTTATTTAATTTTGATAGTTTATTATGAAAAATACGAATTTGTATTGTTTTTTACCTATATTTGCAGTTTGATAATGGTTTTTGATACATTTATTATTCTTGTAGATTGATGAAAGAGTGACTTAAAGAATTGAAACATATAAAGAAAATATACTAAATAGAAAATAGTCCTCGACTATTACGAAACGTTCCTGTATTCCCTTTTTATATAAATCTTAAATGTTTTATCCTTCTGTTAAAGATCAAAAGCTGTGTTATCCTCCCACTGGTTCCAGTCAATCTTAGCGCGGGGATCGACCGATCCTCGATTCCCCGTTATTCTTATTGCCTTCGCGTACAGCGTATCTTTTTTTTTTTCTTTTATCTTTATTCCCTTCGCTCTATCTGTGATATAATCAACTAGATTAACTGGTTCTTATACACAATTGTTATAACGTCTGGACGCCACTGCGTGATGCCGGACATTGACTTTTAGTGGGATAAAAATAGTGGTTAAAATAATTATAAATAGAAAAAAACGTAATACGTAAAATAGTGCTAATTATAAACGTATGCGGAAATAATTTTGCATTTTAATTTCCGTCTATCCGATGCGGGATTATTTATTCAGTTGTATATGATAATTTTGTATAACTTATTTCACCCCGTGTGATTTACATTTTATGATTGGCGTACAGCGGACGGGTGACGTCATTGTTCTGATGAATTATTATAAAAAAAACTGTATGCACGAATAAAAATAAGAGATCATCTCCGGCGGGGAGGGTATGGTTGGAACTGGTATCCGCGTGCTGACGCACAGTGTGTCCGACCTCCGAGCGGCATGCTGCCCTCCGAGCGAGCCGTCCACCGGACAGCCTCCGCGATCCTCAAACGCCTCTCGCTAGGATACCACAGCACCTACTCACTCGTACGTATCGGGTTCATTCATACGGCCGCCCACCGCCCGCCCTCGTGTCGCGCGACGTAAATAGTAGCCGCCCATCGTGAGAGACACGGAGAGTTCCCTGCCGCTTAGTCACGGGACGTCTTGCGGAGCGGTCGCGTTATGTCCCAAACTCCCGAACTGCCCAAAACTGGCAGTGACAATGAGTACGTCCACGTCCGCTGCCTCGTCGCAAATATACACAAACCTAGAAATGTATCGCGACCACCCGATTTACCGTTGGATGTGTTAAGAGAGTCGCCGCCGTCCGATACGGACAACAGTTGTTCAGAGTCTGATCGATCCGATAGGTCCGAGAGGTCCGATGTCGTCGATTCGAGTAACGTCGAAGAGGGTCCTCCGACGCAGCGCGTCAAGAGCAACAGCTTCGCGGGTCCAATGCTAGCGCCGCCGTTGTTTAAGCGACGACGCCCCTCCTTCCTGCCATTTAATATCGGCGGCAGCGACGCCCTGGGCCCCCTTTCGACGGGCCCCATGGGGCCCTTATCGGCGGGCCCCCATCTCAACGTACCGCGGTTCACGGTCACTGCGCCCCCCGGGGAGGGTCGTCGTTTCAGCCATGGTTTCCCATTCCACGGTTTCGCCCTCCGACGCCACTCGAACACGGTGCCAATTGATTGTAGTGTTATCAGTAGCAAATAACACTCACCGTTTACTGCTATTTGAAACACTTACTAACACGCATGATCCCTTGAGTGTGTCAGCCTTAACATTTTATTGAAGCATATTAAATTGTATGTATTTTTATGATAACAAGCATTGATGGAATGTAATAAATGGCTTATGTTATAAAAATATAAAGATTGTTCTCCGTATCGCTGTACAAATATTATGTAAATATAAACTACAATATAATGTAGTGTTAACTTGAAGCCCTGAAGTCTGTGAGAGGTCGTCTTGTGATATCTTTCATTATCATTTTATCTACAATTAATATTCATTGTTGAGTGTGAGGTGTGTGTACGTGTGTTAGTTCCGTAGCCAGTGATTATAACTAAGAAACTTTTTGTATTATTATCGTGATAGTTATAACCGCACTGTTTGGAATTAAACGTTATGTTGCATTGGAGTTTTAAAGCTGCAGAGGTTTATAATTCACTAATATTTAATTGCGTATAAGAAATTTACATTGTATTTACAAGTGTTTGAACGTACTTATTATGATATGTATTGATATGAATTTAATTTAAATCCAGAGTCTCCACCGCAGCGAGTCCATGGTGTCCCTGGCGTGCTTCAAGACGCTGTCCCAACTGGTCAGCAGCGAGGGCAACGAGCTTCAAAACTACCTCACATCCAACAGGAACATCAACGTTGACGACAGAGATGATGTAAGATAGTCATCCCTTTTTAACATATGTAATTTATTATCTATCTCACTCTCTCAAGACACAAGGCTAGATTTTTTTTTATATATATTTTTTTTCAACTAAAAGATTCTAGTTCCTATTGCGTGATATTAATTAATACTAATCTTTATCTATAATGCGTAGTTTATGTGTTTTAATTTTAAATGTCAAATATATATTTAAATATTGTCATCCGTTTCATGTAATATTAATTTTATTTTACATTTCTATTATATATTATTAAATAATGTCATTAAAGTTTGTTAAAAACAAACTAATTGGTCGGTAATTAGTTTATATTTATAATTAATTGTTTATAAACTTTTATTATTATTTTATTAATTACCTTAAAACTTGACCATTTACTAATTGGCTAAACCTTACTTGAATGTAAAATAATCATACGTCTAAGTACTATGATGTCAAACACCAATGTCGATACAGAACGGTACAACGGCTCTCATGTCCGCGTGCGAGTGCGGCCGGGTGTCAGCGGTGCGGCTCCTCCTCGGTGCAGGCGCGGATGGATCCACCGCCGACAGTGATGGGTGGACGCCCCTCGCCCTCGCCGCCAGAGGGGGACATCAGCCCGTGGTCCAGGAGCTGCTGGATGCAGGGGTGCCAGTTGACTCCAGGGACTGCGTGAGTGAAGTTTTAATACTCTAAGAATTATAATCGTAGCTAGGCTTGGTAGTATTGGACTGAAGTTTGTGAGTCAATCGATATACTTTTACGCTACTACTTAGACTACTTAGACTACTTAGGAAGCCCAAAACCACATATCTTACTACTTATCACCAGGTAGAAAGTGAAGTTACCACCAAAAAAAACTAACTTACTAGTTTCTAAATACGTCATTAAAACGTATCACAAATATTCCAATAAATATAATAACCCTGAAGTAAGTAATCGCGAAAGTCATATTAGAGTCACTTCAAAGTCATAACGTGATTTATGTCACGTAACAAAACTGTATCAATTGTGTATTATGATACACGACTTAATTTGGCAACACATTATGATACTAATAGTCTCTACATCATTATTATATATCATTATATAATGATACTATTTACGAGTTATTAATGCGTATGTGTGCGTGAATAAGCACGCACATGCGCACGAATGTTCGCATGTGTGCGTAACATAAGCTTAAAATATTTTATTATTATTATTATAATCCTTTGTATATAATTTGTTTTTGGTATCGTTATTCTGTAATATCAAAAATTATTGTTTTTTCCACTTTGCAGAGTTATAATGTTTTGCGTGGTAGCCCTGTTATAGTTATAGTTATATATAGAAATTGGGAGCGACAGAAAATGTATTTCTTGTTGTTTTAAATATCACAGCTTGAGGATAATATCGTTAAGAGCTCTGAAGATATTAAGATATAATATTTATTACTGTTTGCAATAACAAGAGTGCTTTTTACATGTAATAATGTCTGCTACAATATATATATATTATATATATATATATATATTTATATATATAAATGTTCTGTAGGTTTGTGTATAAAAAATTACTCCACCTATTGAGCTTAAACTTTAGCATATACCAGTTCCAGAGATGGTTGTTAATTTATCTTACATATCTGTCTTTATAATTGTAATCGATTCGATGCACATTTCCTCTTACTCGGTGCTCGGAAGAGTTTAAAAATGGAACGTATTTGAAATGTGGAAAACAATTTTGAAATTGGAACGTTTTTAACATTTTATTGATTTTGTTTAGTTTTTTTTTTTGTTTTAATGTTTTCGAAACAGACGCAATACTAGCTAACAAGTATTACTCACATCCATGCGAAGCGTTACGGGGTACAACTAGTATATATATATTTTATAATATATATATATATATATATATTTTATAATATATATATATATATATTTTATAATATATATATATATATATATATATTTTATAATATATATATATATATATAAATATGGACGCATTATGTACACAATGCACCGTTTTGACCCAAAAAACAATAATAGAGCAATGACCAATATATTCTGGACAGTGCCCACAAATATATTTATACTTCGTTGTGGATCACTGCCAAGTATCAAAGACATCCCCACATTCTTATATCTTGTCAAAACATATATATATATAATATATATATATATAGTTATACTCTTTCATGAATTAGTATTAATAGATTAACTCATTGCCAATAATTAATTATAATTAATTATTCTAATTAACGGGTTCAATTGCCTCTAAGTGATTAAAAAAAATAAACTCACAGACAAACATGTCAATACAAACAATGTTTAAGTGTAATATAAATCTATATGAATATTGTATTCCCAGGGAGGCTGGACCCCTCTCATGTGGGCGTCATACAAGGGTCATGAGGATATAGTGGCAATGTTACTGGAAAAAGGTGCAGATGTACACGCTCACGGAAATTATAATATTAAGTAAGTTATGTTTATTGTACTTGTAAATAGGTTTATTCCTACTTCAACACCCTCTCCCTCCTACTTCCTAGACCAACAGCGCTCTTGTGAGTCCCAGGATATTAAAAGTTCGTGGATGCAGGTGATTACATATCATGAGTAAAAATATTTGTATATTTCTATACATATATTATAATGCAACTATATATCTTAAATGTCAACAATACATTTATAATCGGATTATTATCCCATTGTAGTCTGATTGAGTTATACAAAATGTGATTACTTAACAAATATAACGGTAATATAGTTTGTATTATTACTGTGGTAATATGTTATTTGATGCTTTGCATACTTTTAATACTTTTTTTTATGTCGTGTATGATGTACAGTAATACCCCGCTTTACGCGACCCCGTTATACGCGGTTTCACTATAACGCGGATGCAAATTTCGCGCTCAAATGCCTCGAAAACGCGAAAGAGTGTGTATAAATATAATGTAGTCATCAACAATATGTGTATTTTTCCGTAAAAAATAAGAGTATGTATTGCATAAAGTGTTCCTAGAATTAAAGTGTTTGATTAAAATGATTTGAATATTTTTTTGTAATAATTTTGGACTATTTTTAATTATAAACCTCGTTATACGCGAATTTCAGATAACGCTATTTTTTTTTGGAACGTATCCCTCGCGTAAAGCGGGGTATTACTGTATTTGAAAATAAAAAAGTAAATATTTAATAATAATTTAAGAACATCTGAGATAAATAATGATAATTTCACTGAAATATACAATGGACACAAAAAAGTTATTATAACCGTGTAGTTCGTTGGTGTGGGCGGCGGGCCGTCGGCACAGCGCAGTAGTCGTGCGCCTGCTGGCGGCGGGTGCGCGGCCCAACTCGTGCGACAAGTACGCGACCTCCGCGCTGACGTGGGCGGCGCGCGCGGGGGACGCCGTCGCCTGCGACGCGCTGCTGCGTGCCGGCGCAGACACCAACACCGCCGGGATGTACTGCTGGACGCCGCTGCTGCAGGCCACGCACGGTACACACTACCATAACTAATAGACATGTCTCGATTATTACAGGACCGATGACGATCGTCAAGACTGATACTACTGTTGGAGATGTCCTCCCAAAAGCCGGCTATTATTACAATACTTAAAATTAATAATATATTTTAATATACCCTCGCGTTATGTGCTAGACAATGTCGCCATTTTCAAGTTTTCCTCTCAAAAGTTGTTGGCTACTTTTGTCCTACTTTAGATTAATAAAAAAAATATCAAACTTTATATACTATACATTGTAACCCCCCGGAGGGCATGTATGAAGAGGTTGATTACTGTGGCCGAGGCGAAAGAGGTATGCAGGGACCGTAGCGTTTGGCGCTCCGTCGTCTTTGGCTACCCCGCAAGGGATATGGCGTGAAGACAAATAAATAAATAAATAAGTTTAGATTATAAGAAAGTGTACCAACAATCTATATATATATCTATCTATCTATATCTAGTTCACCAATTTCCTCGTTAATGTTAACGGTTAATTCGACTCGTGTTTAGTATTAAAAGTTCAGTACACATACAAATATTTAAATTTATCCAGTGTTCTTATCAAAAGATAAGATTTATCTTTTTTTAAATTAAATACACGCTGTAGCTCTGGTAATATTTGCAGTAGTCGGAAGTAATCTCACACAACCTTGCTACTAATATTACCATTTGGAAAATATAACTATTATTATACGATTAACTTTAAAAAAAATATAATGTATATTCATTTTTATGTAAAAAAGTTGTTAATTTTGACATTTCCAAAATATATACCGAACTTGGTTGTCTGCCAAGTATAAATCTTTTGTTTATCATAAGAGATCATAAGAACGCTCTGTTTCATCTCTTATATAAAGATATCTTTTCTTTAAAGATGTTTTATCTTTAAAGATAAAAACAAGATGTTTGTTTGTGTCGTGTTTTAATACGCTTTTGCATCTACAAGTGTTTAAAAACGTACGAACTTCGTTATTTTTATGCAAAATTTTATTTTTATTCTTTTAATAAAAGAAATCATTCAAACACACAAACATACTTGATCTTAAAAGTATATTTAATATGTATTATCAAGTTATTTAAGCACGTTATAAAAATAATGTAAATGATATTGACATTTGATAATAAATGAATGTTCCTAATAACTTAGACAAAACAAAAACGTGTTTAATAAAATGTTATATAAATAATTTCAAGGCGATATACTTTTTTTATTAATAATATAAATAATAGTCTCGTATTAAATTTTATATTTAAATCTATTTATAAAAGGGCTTTTCAAGAGTTATTTTCAGAAAGCCCTTAAATTTAACACTAAACCTACCAAGTACCGGTCAAAATGACCGTTCTTAAACTTTTGTAAAACTTACACATTTTTAAACGTTATAATATCGTTATCAAACTACATGACGATTCTTAGAATATGCATATAATATTTTCTTCACTCTTTACTTTTAGTTATTTCCATTATTACCTGCGTTATATAATAAAAATAACTTTTAATTACCGGTCAATTTGACGGCGTGTGGTAGGAACAGGTATACAAGATTTGTATATATATATATATATTATAATGTATAATAAATTTTTCAGGTAATCACTTCGAGATAGCCCAAATGTTGCTGGAACACAAGCCCAACGTGAACGCACTGGATAAAGACGGGTGCACAGCGCTAGCTATAGCCTGCAAGGACGGATACTATGATATAGCATTGGCCTTGATCAACTCTGGAGCGTATATTAACGTGCAGGTTGCCAATCTTGACACTCCATGCAATAAATCGTTCAAGCCTCGTTGGTCGTTATGAATTATTTTATTACTTCATATTACATTTATAAATCAAATTTAAATTAATATTCTCATCTAGCTGTGTCCGCGACTTTGCGTAATGTTTTTTTTTTTATTATAAGCCTAAGTTACTCGTTATGACATCACCAGTAAAAGTCCTGTCAAAATGTGTCCAGCCGTTTCAGAGGTTAGCTAAAACAAATAGAAGAAGATTTTTTTTTTTGTTTTATAAGTATCGTATATACATTCATATGCATTAACAGACATCAAACAGAATTTTCAATCATATATATATATATATATGATCACATACTAGTGCTATAAAGATTAAAGTTTTGTCCGTTTTTTGGTGTAGATAAACTCAAAAAATCTATCGATATTAATAAAACTTTCACCAATGCACATTATCTGCGGGTGACATAGGCTATGTATGTATTAAGTATTAGTAATTGTAAAGTAAAAAATATATCTATATATCTCTTAAACTGAGAGCCATCTTAAAAGTAGGAAACTTTATAACATATAATAATAAGTAATCATATTGAATTTTGCTATACCAAATTTCCTGTCTCTGCTCGCAGGATCACTCCAAGGACACCCCCCTGATATACGCAGTGAAGGGCGGATACAAGAATATAGTGGAGGCGCTGCTGAAAAAGCACGTGGATGTAGACCTTCCAGGGAAGGAGAAGAAGACTCCGGTGTATACAGCGGTCGAGAAGGGACACGTCGCCATCTTGAAACTGTTACTAGCCTCAAATCCGGATTTGGAACACTGTACTAGTGTGAGTTGTTTTTGATTAAGATTTGTTGGAATTTCCTCTCGGAATACTTACACTGATAGGTTGCACTATAATGTAATACAAAGTATGTGTTATATCAAAATGTATCAGTTACACTATAATGTAATAGAAAGTATATGTGTGTGTGTGTGTTTGTGTGCACAGAGTGGCGACACGGCGCTGCTGCGGGCGGTGCGGTCGCGCAGCGCGGAGGTGGTGGCGCTGCTGCTGGAGCGGCGGGCCCGCGTGGCCGCAGCCGACAACCGCGGGGACACCGCGCTGCACGTGGCCATGCGGGCACGCTCTAAGGTAACGGACACTTTTGATCTGAACCTGCGGCCTCTGCGGATTGTATGAGTGTCGTACTCGCTGCTTAGCTACCGTGTCCGGTAATAATCTTGTCATTTCTAATATTTTTAAATGAATATAAAATTTTAATTATATTTCGCTAGATATGAACCAGTGATCTCTGCGGGTTTTCTCATTTTTGTACTTACATTTGTATTATAATTGTCTTCTCGTCTAGTCGAGATGCATGCAACAAACTAAATATAATATTTTTTCCAGCAAATAGTTGAAATACTTTTGCGGAATCCTAAGAACAGTCAGCTGCTGTACAAACCGAACAAAATGAACGAGACCCCCTACAACATAGACATGAGCTACAACAAGACAATACTGGGACAAATATTCGGCGCCCGGAAGCTGAACACCAACGAGGACAACGAGAACATGCTGGGGTACGAGCTGTACAGCGCCGCGCTGGCCGACATGCTGTCGGAGCCTAGCCTGTCCGTGCCCATCACCGTGGGGCTCTACGCGCGGTGGGGCTCCGGGAAATCGTTTCTCCTTAACAAACTTAAGGGTAAGATATTTGTCACTTTTCTATTTAGAATTATGTATTTAGTTCGTGTTTGATAAAGTGATCAATTTTTTTTACGTTGTATACGTATGAACGGTTAGAGATTTTCAGAGATCAGATACCTTTGAAAGAACATCCTAAAGGAGGACACCACTGTGTGAACTTTCACAATATAAAGGAAAAAATTATATTACATTACAATACAAAAAATGAATCAAATTTAACGTTTTGATTAGTAAAATAAAACACATCCTGTAGCTGTAATAATAATAAAAAAGATAGTATCCACTTGAGTGTAAACCAATATTTAAGGTGTTTTATTCTGTCCATCCAGAGGAGATGAAGAACTTCGCCCGTCAGTGGTGCGACAGCGGGTGGGCGTGGTCGTGGGCGGTGGTGTGGGGGGCATGGCACGTGTCGCTGGGGGGCGGGATGGCCGCGGCGCTTGGGGGCGCGGCGCCCCACATAGCGCTAGCCGTGCTCTTCGCGCTCTTCGCGGCGCTCTACCTTGCCTTCTACTTGCTGTGGTACCTCGGTAACAGGTACCAACCAAAATTTGTCTTCCAAATCTTCTCTAATATGTTCTCTAATATAAGTTTGAGTAATAATCCGTCCGTAGGTACGAGTGGTGGTGGTCGGGCGGTATGGTGGCAGCTTTAGGACGGCGGTTCAGCTCCCTGTTACTTCTCCTGCAAGTTGTCTTCTGTCATCCGCCGGGCCCGAACGATCCTCGAGCGTTACCCGCCACTCCGATCAGGTATATTTAATTACGATCACCACTAAAAGCAACAACCACGCATAACATATAAAATGTTCCAGATTTCACTTCACGGAGGGTATGAAGAGCGGTCCGGGGCAGGAGGGCGAGGCGATGGTGGTGCAGATGCTGGGCAGCCTCGCCGAAGCCCTGGAGTGTCAGTACGGGCGCGCGTGCACGAGACTGGCGAGGGCCTTCCGACCGCGCCCGCTCTCCTCCACCTCAGGATGGAAGTGAGTATACGTATAATAGCAACAATACAATATTAAAGCATATTGTCAATGTGTTTTCTTTCCGCAGATGGAGGAGGGCGTGCTGCATTCCAAATATAATAACGTTTGAGTTGAGTTTCGCGTGCGTGCTGCTCGGGATATGTGTCCTCGTGTTGTACCTCACGGACCCCGAGACGGACCCAACGTAAGACATTATTAAACTATATTATTCCTACTTTTCTGGAGGCTTTAGAACTTCTCGATAGCATGACAGGACTGGAACTTGCGACCTTCGTTAAACCTTCCCGTCGTTCAACCAGTCAGGCTACCATCCATCCGATACACTTTTCATTCTACATTTATTTAAATGTCTAATAATAATAAACATTGTGTAATGTCCCGTGCGTCAGACGTCGCGACGTCCGTCAGGGGCTGGTTGTGGGCGCGTGCTGCGCGGCGGGCGCGGTGCTGCTGGCCAACCTGTACGCGGGGGGCCGCGCGCTGGCAGCGCTGGCGCTGGCGCCGCGCACGCGGCTGGCACGCGCGCTGCGACGAGACCACGCACACACCGCCGCACTCAGACCCGAAGTGCAGGCGCTCACGCACACCGTTAGTATACATACACACGCACACACCTCCACACTCACACACACACAGTTAGTATACACATTTATAGCTTTGTGCGGACTCACAGACAACTACAGAGTCCTTTAACATTAAACCTGGGATTATTTTAAAGTCTTTGCACCATTTTAACTATCGACTACTCTTGAAGAATAATTAGTTATATTAGATTTTCAACGCTTCATTACTAAGACGCAGTGGAGGAAACTAAAATATTTTATAGATATCGCTTAAATGGACGCTTTAACGGCTTTTTCAACACATTTCTAATAAACAGATTTCACACAACCCCTTCTCACTCTCTTCGAAGACCTCAGACGTGTTTTGTCTTGTGTCTCATGTGACTCGAAGTTCATGTGTCCGTCCCAGGTTTCGTGCCTAGACGCTTTCACGGGCCAGCAGACCCGGCTGGTGGTGGTTGTGGACGCGCTGGACAGCTGCGAGCAGGAGAAGGTGCTGGCGCTGCTCAACGCCGTGCACGCGCTCTGCTCGGACCCCAGGAGTCCCTTCATCCTGCTGCTGGCGATCGACCCTCACATCATCAGCAAGGTAAATACTCAATGTATTTAAATGACACTTGCATTAGTAATTTAAAATGTGTTTTTATATATATTTATGACATTGAAATGCGCAGGTTGCTTGGATGGAGGTTAGTCCCGTGTGGGTCCCGTTAGTTGTCCAACAGTTGTTGTGCAATATTATAAACGATTCATGTGTGCTTGCATGGTTCCCCCTTGGTTACCTCCCCCCCTTTTGATTATTTTGAAGTAAATTATGCCTTTGATGTTGCATGACAAAAGATCTTAAATCTCAATAATTAATGCGTAATAACTGTATATAAATAATAATATGTATCCATAATATGAGGCTGAATTTGTGTTTTTATTGCATATAAAATGTAATACCTAAATGTTCAATAGGCCGTAGAAATTAATAGTCGCCGTGCGTTCACCGAGAGCAACATCGGGGGGTGGGACTATCTGCGGAACATGGTGCAGCTCCCCTTCTACCTGCAGAACTCTGCGCTGAGAAGGGTGAAGGTCGCGCAGCAGACCGCCGCCAGGAGGACGCAGGCCCTCGCCGCCGACGACTTCACCACCTCACTACAGCGATCGGTACGTCTCTAATCACTATTGTACTGAATATTAATAAATTAAAACGTAGATTGTTGCACACAAAACTTTAAAAATGGTGGACAGACAACTGACGATTCTAAAAAGCAGCTTTCGCTACTTAATAAATAATTGCTGAAGGTATCGGCACGGCGCCTATCGTCCACGTCGGAGCTGATGTCCAGCCAGGAGCGCATCAAGGGGCGAGAGCTGCGCGAGGGGCGGGGTGAGGGGCGAGGCGAGGTACGCGGGGAGGGGGGTCGGGGACGGCTCCGTCCCTCCGAGTCCATGGCGTCGTCAGTGGCGTCGGGGCTACATCGGCCGGCGCCCGCGCCCGCCGGCGCCGCCGACCTCGGGCGGGTGCTGCTCACCGACGACTACTTCAGCGACGTCAACCCCAGGAGCATGAGGCGGCTCATGAACGTGCTGTACGTTACTGGTAAGAAATAGTTTCATATTTTGAAAGTAAAGAGAAAATAAACAGTAACAAGATTCCCCTGCGTCCCTTCAAAAGTGATCAACTCGAGATGATTTTTCATTAGACCATTTCACACAGCATTTTTTGTTAATAGGCCGATTGCTGAAGGCTTTCCAAATAGAATTCAACTGGTACCAGCTGGCCTCGTGGGTGAACCTCACCGAACAGTGGCCCTTCAGAACCTCGTGGATCATCTATCACCACGAGACGTACGAAGAACACATCGACGACGCCACCTCTCTCAAACACATATACGACAAGTATGGACCATATCTTTCTTCTATCTATCTTTATTTATTTTTATCGACAAGTTCAATGACATTTTTAGAATATCTTGGGATAGTTTGAATCAAATTCATATTTTTTTTTATTTCCAGAGTCAAACCCTCAATGGGAGGCCTCCGTGAGGCCAGTACCCTTATAGAGCTGGACCGCGACGAGAGGAAACTAGAAGTATTTTTGAGCTTCCATCGCTCCACCCTCACCGCCGCAGACCTCAAGATATTCCTTCCGTTCACCATCAACCTGGATCCGTACATAAAGAAAGTAATTAAAGGTATATTTATATTGATTTCAAATCAAACAACAAGATGATTAAGGCAGTATATAAGTATAAGTATACTTAAACCATTAATCTTATAACACAATGGTCCAGAGGAGCACGCGCAGCACGCGGGTGATGACGACCTCGCCGGCGGTGCTGCTATGTATATGAACAGCAAACCGCACACCAAACCTCTAACACACAAGAGACAGGTACATACAATGTACTTACTAAAATACTCATTTTATAGAAACAGATAATGTAATAAGTTGTATACATTTCACAGCAAAAGGTCGTAACTCAACAAGCGTTGACCGGCCAACCCATGTGGCCAACGTGGGCCAACTCGGCGTCGCAGCAGCAGACCCTCCCCCAGGACGCAGCACACCCGATAGCCATCAATCCCATTGTTATGCTTAAAACTGCATTTCCCGGCTTGGTTAGTTATACACGATTTTTAAGATTTTATTTTATTTCATTAATTATGGTAATTTTATGTAAAGCTATCATTTTTTTGTAATTAGTAAATGTAATTTTTATTGTAATCTATAGATTGTTTTATCGACCCTGTTTGTAATTATTTCTGTTTATTATTATCATTTTTACCTGTTTACTTCCAATAATCATCATACCGAAATGTTACAAGTCATTATAATTTTATTCCTAATGGTTTATATTGCAGGGCGACGTGTCCACGCTCCGCCTGTCCACGATGAGCACTGAGCGCGTGTGTGCGCTGTGCCGCGTGGCGCTGTGCGGGGGCGGGGCGGGGGGCGGGGCCAACACCGCCGCCGCCGCGCTCATGCGGCACCGCGTGTGCGGACTGGTGCTCACGGTCTGCCGACTTGATGACCTTAAACCGGTAAGTATTGCTCTCTCTCTCTTTTTCTGCTTTCTCCCTCTTTCATTTTCTCTCCCCGAAAACTATTAATTAAGAAGACCTTAAAACTTTTTGTATAACAAATGTATTTATTTCAGATATTGGAGCTGTCGTTCGGTGATTGGGAGCTCTTTAAAATGTTAATACTGAATCTACGAGAAGTGGAAGCTAGCTTGCCCTCGCACCTGCCGGCCATCACCGGTAAATATATACGTATATATACGTATATACGTATATATACGCTATCAAAAATACACCACTAGGAATATTATATTAAAAGATATATTAAACGAATTCTATAATTCTTTTACCTTTCAGCCGTTCCAGAAAAACCGATTGATTTAGAAATAGACGGAATCAAGCAGAGAGCAGTGCTGGAACCGCAGCGGAGTCGACCAACCAACGTCGAGAAACAGGTAAATTATAGCAATAATTTCTTATGGTCATTGGTAAATTTATACAAAAAATATTAATAAAACATTTGTTTCGCTCTTGCAGCCTTATGCGGAGTATCAGGTACAGATAGTTGGAATATGTCTTAATTACTGCCATCTAGAACAAGAAGGCAGTGTGTGCAATAGATATTATAGATACCTGACAAATTTCTTCATCTTAACACTTTCACTGCGGCCTCGCGACATTTGTGTAATTTTTAAAGCAACGACGATGCGGTTTAAAAACAAATATTGTGTTTAATACTTTGGTGCGGAAAATAATTTGGTTTTAGATCTGGTAACAATAATATCTCAAATTATTACACATTTTAGTCATTCAAATTCAAAATATCTTTATTCAAGTAAGCATTTACATGCACTCTTGAATCGTAAATTATTATATTATAAAAAGGTCCGTGTAGTCAGTACGTGAGTAAGCTACCACCGGCTCGGAATACTGGTCTGCCGAAAAGAGCCACCCAGAAACTCAACAGTTGCTCTTTTTCAAAACCTCGCAAATGAGTCAACAGCATAAGTTCCATAGGTTTCGATGAACTAAATACTCTTTAAAGACGGCCGAGCTGAGTTTGCCTGCGAGTGTTGAGAGATGTGGGTTCCATTGGAAATTTTTTTCTAAAGTTATACCTAAGAAAATTGTTGAGTCAGTCAGTCGAACACGTATCAGAGCACTGTTTTCTTCGTCTTATTAGACCTATCACGGCCAACTTTAAAAATAAGCGAAGTATCATCAGCAAAAAGTACAATGTCATATAGATCTACTAAATAGGTCATTAATGTCAAGTAAAAATAAAAAGACGCCAAGAATAAAGCCTTGTGGAACACCCATCTTTAGTCAGAACCAGCCGATTTAGAATTATTTAAGGCAAGGCCGGTAAGAGACAATAAAATCAAGCGTAGCACTTCGCGCAACATAGTGTTTAAGCTGGTGGCTTGGGATAAATCGCAAAACACACCGTGGTATGCATGATTTTATTGTTATAAACAAATTTTGTCACTTTTCTAACAAAATATTATAATTATATTTAAAAAAAATTTAGAATAATTGTGTAATATAATTTGTAATAGTGTTAAGTAATTTAACTGACATACCTATAAGATCACTAGTTTTTAACAGATTTAAGGATTTAAAATTTCATGTGATGAAACAGGTTTAAAAACAAAACATTTATTTCTGACTTCAACATTATTAATCAATTCGACGATAGCATCAGAGGATGAAGAATTTAAATTACGCGTGCCTATTATAGGGATTTCAGTAACAGAATCTCAAAAATAACCGTTAGATTTTTATACGTATTTATTTTAACATTAGTTCATCCAGTAACACTACATAAAACATCCCAAGTTGCCTTTATTTTATCTTCTGAATTAAAGATATTATTTCTAATATAAATCGACTTAGCTTAGATCGCGTACAACTCAAATGTTCTTAAATATTTTGGTGAAATACTTAACTGTATTCAAGAACATTGGTTTCCACCGCCTCTCATCATATAAATCATATAACTTTTCTCTGCTTCTATATATTCCTACGGTAGCCCAGTCACTAAACGAAGTTTTAAGAGTTTTGACTTAAAAATGTTATTAAGTTCATGCAACAAAAAATCTAAAACTTTATCATATAAATTATTTGGATTATCAATTTAAGTCTACTTTAAGCACTTTTTGCTCAACATTATTTTGATAAATAAGTATTTTTAGGCGTCTTTCCATTTCATGATTAATTAATAAAAAACTTTTGACCACAGTGGTCTGAACTTAAAGTCGTTATAATCGTCTCTTCATGAATGTTAGTGACAGAACACATTATCAATACAAGATGCGGAAATATTAGTAATGCGAGGAAGTTCCGAAAGATGTTTAAAAAGTTATAAGATTTTCACACTTTAACGTTATATGCGCCGCAGCCAAAGTGTTACGAACTGATCGAAATTTCAAATTAAGAGACAATAAATAAATGTTTTTTGTTCTATAAAAAAATAAGGTAACAAATACTGTTAAAAATCATCTTGGTTCAGATGGTTCTTGGACAAAGAAATTTGTCAGACGAATGCAATTGTATTTCATATCATTTAATTTCTATATATCTCTCATGAAACAGTTGTAGAATAAATAGTTGTTCAATTCATAAGACACTAGAAAAGTAATTGTTTTTTATTTGGTCGTTAGTCCAAAAAAAAACTAACTAGAGTACCAAAATGTAATACTTAATTTTATTCAGGTAACGCTAGAGGAGCAAATGATATGCGGAGCGCTTCAAACACTAAACGAGGAGGCCATGGAGGACCTGCTGCAGTCGGAGCCCGCAGGTGAGGCCAGCTCCTCCTCCCCCTCCCGCGGCACCCCCTCCCCCACCCCGTCGGAGGGGGGAGCGCGCCCCCCACACGTTGTCGTCAACGTATCCGATGACGTCTTCCTATAATCCATCAATACCTAAGTTTAAGTGAAATTTTGTCCAATATTTATTGTACTTAGCATACACGTCCCAGTAGAAAATTATTAATATTTTAGATGTTTTATATCTTATGTACTTGGATATCAATAATAATTGAACATTGAATGTTACAATATCACGGTCACTGTAAACATGGGACTCACTAGATCTCAGATCTCCATTCATAACTTAGTTTCATTGTATAAGCTTATTTGATATCAAACACCTTTATGTTAAGCGTTGTTCATTATTTTTATACATATCAATACTTTGCGACACATTACTGTAACAATAATCACGAGATGCCTTTTGATTGTCACTCTGTAAATATATATATAACTGTTGCACTGCTCATGAGACATATATTTTTTTGTTTAAATTTGATTTTTGATCATTCCTATATATTTGAGTTAGTGTAGATTATAAATATTATTGGCTGTGTCCTGTCCTTCCGGTTGTGAAATTTGGAAACCTTAATTAAAATTAAGATAATGAATATTAGTGCCATTCGAATTTTAGACGATCTTTACAATACTTTACGTTGTGAGGTCGGTGTTGCTATAACACGGGCGTCGCCGGCGCCCTCTGCTGATAAGTATTAAAAATATACAAAGTTATATAAATATTTAGAATAATCTTATGTTTTTAGTTCCAACTTAGTTTAGTTAACTTATGTTATTCCAATGTTTAAATTATACCTTAATCTTATTTTATAATGATGGCGGCGTATCGTACCCGAATATTATAATCAAAAACTATTTGTAAAACGTAGCATAAAATCCTCTACTGTGATATGAACCACATATCTGTAGAGTATATAAGATAGTATAGGTAGATATTCAACGTAATTCCAGCTGATATACCATTCCGAAGAATTTATACTCCTACTGTTTAAACTAAATAAATATAATGTGTAACCGTAACGAGTAGTTTTATTTCCACCCGACCGCGCGGTTCGAGCAGCCCGTGACGCGCGGCCGCCTCGGCCGGGGTTGACCGCCGCCTTGTTACAGACCGCGCCGCCTCCGACCGCGCCCCCGCCGTCAGCTTCCGCGTCGAGAACGAGGAAGAGGGACACATCACGTTCGCTGCGCGTCCCCGTCCCCGCCGCGCGCCCCGCCCCCGCCCCTCCTCGCTGCGTCTAGCCGGGGAGCCTGCGCCACGCCTCGCCGCGCGCTCGCTCTCCGTCGAGGACTCCTCGCGTGCCGACGGGCCCGCGCTGGACCTCGGGCCGCGCGGCCTCGCCCGTCTCAGGGACAAGATCGGGGCCCGCTCCCGCAGCCCGCCGCCCGCCGATCCCCCTGCCAGCGACGACGAATCCGCGCCACTCGTGTCCTCGCCGCCCTCCCCTCCCGCTCCCCCGGCGGGGCGGGCGTCCGGATCCGACTCCACGGCGTCCCCGGCCGCCGACTCCCCCTCTCCCTCCCCCTCGCGGTCGGTCCCGGGTGGCGCGCGGCCCCTGGACGTTGACTGCGTCGACCGCAGCTCACAGGAGATGACGGCCAGCACGGACTTCTCGCCGCGATCGGACCTCACCGAGGCGGAGTCCCCACAGGGCAGCGCGGGGGACCTGGAGCTGCTGCCGACGGGCGGGTGCGGAGGGCGTGACGCCTATCGTCGTCGCCTCGGTCGCAGCGAGAGCGACGCCTCGCTGTCGCGTGCGGCGGAGCCCTACGCCGCGCGGCTGTTGTCCCGCGGCACCGCGGACGGGTCTCGCGGTCTGTGGCGGCAGGACGCGCTGGACGCAGCCGAGGGAGCACCGCCGTGGCCGCACGGCCCGGACTCGGCCGTGTGAGGGCGAAAAGCGAGGGGGCGGGGCCGTCCCGCCGCGATAACGCTGCCCTCGTTCCGATATGGACGCGGGCGTGAGGTGACCGTCATGAAGACACGAATGTACAATATGTACACGGTTATTGTAATTTAATTCGGCTTCCGAATTATAAGGCGGTTTAATAGTCTGTGTACGACGCGCGTACTTCAACATACCAGCTCGGGTATTCTATATACATAATTGCATTTGTCCCGATTGTATTGATAACACAGGTTGTTGTAGTTTAGTTTGAATTGTAATAATATACTCAAAAAAAATATAACCAGAACATATTCTATCCATTCATTACATTACCCCCCACTCACATTTACTTATTTACATCAAAATTATAATTTACAAAGTTGAAAAAAATATAGAGACGAAATGAAACCAATCTCTGTTTACTATAAATTATAATACCAACAAATTTATAAGTATATATTAGAGATCACAAACTATAATACAAAAATGTATGTATGTATTTTGATTGCAACTACTTTGCCTACTTTGAAGAGTAACATTTTCAATATTGACATAGACACTTGGGTTGCCGAGTTGCCAACCGACACTACGTACAGAGACATCAATGTTATTTTAAAAAGTTATACTTAATAAATCCCTGTAGTCGTCGATCGGATGAACGTCAAGTGGCAGAATAAGTTATATATTTGTTTAAAACATTAACAGTATTGACAAACATTTGACAATATATGGCATTATTTGGAAGAAATGACGACGCAAATCTCTCCAAGCTTAAACTAAAACATAAGTTTAAGCATCGTTCGTGGTCACTTAAGTACACTGTAGGGTATTAAAAACCTTTTTGCCTCTACTCGTCTAATAATATTGTTGTAAAATTAAAACTTAGTGAATACGTGTACAAATATAACCCAAACAAAAAAACCGGTATGCACACAGCGCTCTAAGGGGATCTTCGACTTTACAACTCTATAAACTTGTCAATAAAAAAATATAAAAACAATCTAAAAAAATATATGAGAATTTATCGCAACAAATAATTCTAAAACACGTAGGGAACGATAACATTTCACTAATTAAGTATCACACTTCAAATGACTCGTATCTTGCTGACGTCGCTAACGCTGAGGTTGTCGAGGTTGTCGAGCTTGTCGGGAGGGTCGGGGGGCGCGGGGTGTCTGTTGTCCTCGAGCCCGGCGGCGTCCTCCGCGTCGGAGGCGTCCTCGAGGGCGGGGCGGGGGGACGGCGGGGAGGCGGGGGGCGGGGCGGTGAGCGCGCTCCACCAACCCGACAGCGCGCCCCGTGCGTGCGACAACGCCCCGCCCACCGCACGCGACGTGCTCGCCACCGCGCGGCCCGTGCTCGCCACCGCCGCGGACACCTTGCGGCCGCCCTCCGTCGTCGACATGGTGCTGGAACACAACCAGTACTATTATTGTATTGTCTATTATGGTAACCCCATTACTAATGACACTGGTTAGTTATTAGTTGTATGAAAAGAGTCAATTAATTATATATGTTGTTAGAAATCTCGAAATAGTTTATTAGGAGACTAATGCTTAGATAAACATTTTATTTAGCAGAACAATAATTGCTTAATCGCAAATAAAATTAACTTACTGTGCCAATTTTAATTTCATATCAGCAACTGATAACTGGCCAGAGAATGGGTGCGTTGGAGTAAGGTTCATAAAAGCTTCGATATTAGCGTTGTTGGTTGTCTGTAACCACTTCTCGTAGGCTGGTGTAGCTTTAAAAGCTGTCATAAATTGAGCATTATAAGATTCCATCTCTCTGCTTCCCTCTGCAAAAAAAAAATTGAATTCTGTTATAATTATACAAATTGTATAAATATCGATTTTAAAAAGATAACTATCATCACATACTGCACAGTGTACAATATCAATTACATATTATCATTTTTCACTGTTATTTATTAAAAATAGTTATAAAATTAAACTTATTAAGAGGCCATATAAACTTTTTATGAAAAAAAAAGTATAAATAATGTATTCCTTAAATCAAATTATATATAACTGGAATATAAATTGTAGGGCTAGCTTTTATATTATCATAGTGGGCTAAAATATAAAAAAAAAGATTACCTGGCAACAATGAAGTCCGCATTAAGTATATTAAGTAGCTAGCAAATTGATCCCGTATCCACGCGTCGCCCTGGGAGGAGCCGTGACGCACCACATGGTCAGCAAACCTTAGGTCTTCGGTGTTGAGAACTAACTGTCTCCTCAGACCCATATCTGCCGTCTCTATCCTCATTTCATTCAGTTCAACCAAAACATCAAATAGCTGCCTCTTTTGCTTAAAGAGCACGTTAGAAGCTCCAACAACAAAACCCTTCACAGATGTGTCCGATAGAAGGTCTAAATACTGTAGTGACAAATACGGTAAGCATATGTAGCCATCTTCAAACAGGTTCAAGGGAAAGCCACATTCAGTTTGATCAATTTGTCCTGTCATGTTGTATAATCCGTCAACACTCATGTCTCTAGCCATGGTAGGGCTTTGTTGTGCTTCAGATATTGGTTTATGAACTTTATATTTCTCTCCTATGCTGTGACACTTTTCCCTCCCCGCTGAAATTTCTTGTCTGTCAACAACATCAGACAAAATTGATTCATCAAAACTTTGACGGCTAACTCTATCCTTTTCTTCTAAAAGATTTCCAGTTTCTTTTGGGGACAGTTCGTCCTCTAACTGATTTGTACCATTTATTATCTCCTGTGCCACATCTAAAGCACCATCTACGGTGTCTTCTAATTGCTTGTCGTCATAATTGACAAGAGGAGTTGGTGATAGTGGTCTAGATAAACTGAAAAGAAAATACCAAATTAAATATATTTTTTATTACTAAGTATTAAAACAACAAATTTTGAAATCAATGATAATTTTTCACATATATAGGGTTACAATTAAGCAATGCTTTATTACAACAAGTATATTTATTATAAATGACTTACACAACATTAGCTGATTGAGACAACCCATATTCCAAACACTGTGGTAAGAGAGAGACAAGCGTCAACAACGCAGCTGACAAAGAACCAGCTGGAGATCCATAAATAAGAACCTTTTGACGTAACAGTAACAGTTTAAACAGCAATAAGGCTTTATGTCTCCAGTTCTCCACAAGCCTTTGTACTGATAAACCTGGTTAGAAAAATATTGACTTTTATCAACTTAACTTATTAAATACTTTTTCACAAGAAGTAGGTGAAAACATACCTTCAAGAGTTTGATCAATTTGAACAGGACAACTATTTAGATGTTTAAAGGCATCTTCCAATAGCTTGGTCTGTGAGAAGTCACCCTGTAGGAACCAAGCCCTCACTACTAACTCCATCTTCACTGCCAGTCGACCAAACAGTGGAGCTTTACATATCACACATACACTCTTTTGAACTGAACTCCTGGTCATATCTTCAGTCTTCTGAGCAACTTGCTGCAATAGATAATTTTTTTTTGGTTTATTGATAACTCGTAAAAGTTACAAAATAAGTTTTAAGAATTATACATAAGAAATATAATATGTCCAAATCACACATAAATTATTTCCTTCAAGTTGGGTTTGAATATAGATGATCTAGAAATATGTAATAATATATTATAATACCAACCTCTACAGGTATTTGACGAAAACATGATATACCATACACAGTGTGTGCAGGTTCAGTCAATCCTGGTAAGCTGAAGTATATTGTATCTGATAAATAGTTATGAGAACCATCTGGAAGAGCCAAAGCTGGGAGATAGCGCCATGCTGCAGGTAATTCAGATGGATGACCAGGAATCAATTCTGGATAGCAATGTTCGACCTATAAAAATTATCAGTAAGCAATACGTTAAATATTACTTATCGTATCATAAACCGAATAAAATATTTTTTATGGTAAGAACCTTCTTTTATATCTTTTAAACAGACGAATGTGCCATATAGTTTGTATTGAGATTCATTGTTGAAATGACTCATTTTAACAGTTTCATGCGTTTCGAGTCAAATCTAATTCTGCTATAACTTACAATAAGTATTGATTGAAAGCAATGACGCCTACCTGGCAACCTTTTTTATGATGGAAGCCAACCACTATAATGTTTAAAACTGGTTCATTTATAAACGACATCTTCCTGAAATATTATTCCATAAAATATACACTCATATTTAATTTTAAGGTATGTTTTTCCGTTTTTAATATAACTAAAACACTATAAAAGTTTAGCTACATTGTTAAGTTGCTTACTGATACTTAGCAGTCATCAGTCATCATTGACTTTGACTTTGACAGTTGTGATTCGTGAATCACAGTCATAGACAATTCAACGTTTAGCATTTTACACAGTGAAAAAGATTTTATATTGCTCAGCCTAGCCTCGGCTTAGTATAGATTACACAAAACATTACAAAAATTGCATATTAAACATTAATTTTTTATCATTTGTGTGTGTATATAGTATTGTATATGTATTGTATAGACTTGTGTATGGCTACAACAAGCATATTTTTAATATTTTATCTGGATTATCCTACATTATGTATTATAAATAAAAGATCTCATAATTATCCATGTAAGAAAAATGGCTTTTAAAATTTTTACTATTATATCTTAAAATTGTAAACCTGTAGTTTATTGTCTGTCAACAATACATGTGCTTAAAGTTTATAGTCTGTTTCACCTAGTAATATCACAAATGTTGTATCTGTGTCTTTGTTGCAAATTTTTAATTTGCATTTGATTTGTGACTTCAATCAAATGTCTGTTTGATACAAAAGATACTATTTTTCGTTTATTACTATTGACATAAGACTTTTCTGATAGCAGTTTAAAATAATACATTTTCGGTCATTAATATAGTTATCTATTTAGTGGTTATTAAAAACCTATTTTTGTTTACAATTTATCCATGCGTCGCCATTTTCGTACTTATTGCACTTGCAGTGACATTTTATTGGCTCGTGGGTCAAATACAAAACTACATTGTGATTTGTGAATGCGATAATATTGTACGAAATACAACTTTTACATAGTGTTAAGTGAGATTATTTGGATATTGCTTCGTAGACAAGGTGAGATTTTTAAAATTTGTTTTGTTGACAAAAAGTTTAAAACTTTCGTTGAAAAGTTCATTTATTTTTTTATAAATAACAGTAATACGTAGTAATGGTAATTTTAATGCTTACAATATAGTGTAAGTTTGATCAGAGATGACACATTGAATGTAACAGTAGTTGTTTACGTCGTAATTTTAAAGTACTTTATTACATTCGCTTGATGTTAGAAATAGAATAATCGGCTTAACTTTATCACTCAAGAAATAGATGAATCGTGTTCCGAGATCAATAAATAGAATTTTTACTGTTTTATAATAGGTAAAGCGCTGTAATATATGGGTGGGCATTACTGTTATAGTCATAAGTCAAGCAATGGTAATAAATTTAGCTTCAAATAATTATTGTGTTAGTTTTAATTATTACGGACTCTTTTATAAAATATTAAATAAGAAATAAATCATATTGGACATATTACTTTATGTAAATAAAATTTAATCTCAACCTTCATTATAATAAGTCATATCAGAAATACTCAATTATTGCCCTTGAAATGTAATTTACCTAATAACTTAACTAACTGTTAATGATCATATGTGTCTCCAAGTCAAGTAATATTTGTTTAAAATGTTGCAATATTTAAATAATTCGTGTTAAATGTAAACTAACTTTAAAACCCATTAACTCTTTCATTTTTATATACATATAAATGAAATTACTTTGTTCTTATTTATCCCAAGCACTATAAAATTACAAATAATAGTAAGTGTTTACATTTACAATATAAATACTTGTTTATATGTAATGTATATATATTTCTATAAATATTGATGTAACAATTATTTTTAATAATACAGGTATTTAACCGATACTAAACATGTAAATGTAAAAAAATACTGGGAAACAAATAAAAATATAATACCATATATATATATATATATATATATATATATGAGTATGGCTTGATTATTTTTTTTTTAATAATTAAATATAGATCACCTAAATCCGTCCCACAGTTTATAAGTATATATTTCTATTACAAGTATGTTTATTATTTATCAATATAATTATTTACAACCATCTGCACTATCCCTTATGATCTTTTCTTTAGGTCTTTTTATTGAATATTAAATATTCAAATAAATAAAAATAAAATAAATACATATATATAATAATCAGTTAAAATTGTTATACAAAAAACTTCTATTCTTGTATCATTTACATGTTTTTTTTTTTCAATATTTTAATTATTATAATCATTAATTTTTCTTATTCCATTCTATAAGTTTTGTTTAACCAAAAAGTATAACTCTTAAAAACGCCATTTTGTTTTCCCCTTTATTTATTTTTGAATGTAGCTCGCCATGGAGACAATCTGACAACATATATTTTAAAAGTATCGATTTATCATTTATATAAATAAATGATAAATCGATAATTAATAATAATTACAAGAATTTACTTAATCATATATAACATAGAATTATACAAATATATTTCTCCTATATATACATATAGGAGAAAAACACGTTGAAGCAGTCTGGTAAAAACTTATTACCAAACCATAGAACAAAGAAGTAAATATACTTCATATACAATAATGAAGCAACCAAGGAAGCTATTTTAATGTTTAATAAAATAATAATCTTTTAGAATGTCTTTTCCGAGACGTATGTATGATACAGCTGTAGGTCCTAGTCCTATTGTCTCAAGGATAACCGCTTCACATTTGTGCAAAACGTACAAAAAGTGGATCTATTAAAGTGTATGTTTAAAAAATTAATATATATGTTTTATTTCTTAAAATGGTATCTTGATACACGTATACAGTAATTAAGTTAATAATAACTTGTTTTGCAGGTTTCAATGGATAACAAATTAGACCCATCGGGATGACTGAAAAGGTGCTATACCCAGGTTAGTGTTACAATTATTAAAATTTATTCATATAAAAAAAAGTTATCTATTTCTGCACAACGATAAGCTTAAAGTTAATTTAGTAATTAAAAATGTAATGTTATAGTGACTTAATAAATATAGTAATACATTTGGAATTTTTAATAATTTAACTCATCAACGCAAGCAGGACTCGAACTTGAGACATTTGGAATACCGGGATGATAAACAAAATTGAAATGACAACACATTTATAGAAATTGTCATATAGTAAATTTTTTTTAAATATATAAATATATATTGAAAATACCAATAAAAAATCTTTTGCAATTTTTGTAAGACTGATAAAATACTTGTATCAATTTATGATCAATAATTCCATCCTGGTTATAATAACACATATTATACAATTTTTTTAAAAAGGGTTCAAATAATAAGATTAAGAGATAAAAAGCAATAAATTATTTATTTAAAAATACAATTTTATAATAGGGGTATTATTTTCAAACGCTACATAACGTGACGCCTTGCAATGTTCAAACACGCTGCGGACCGATGCGGTCGCTCTCATACAGGGTCTAGGTCTGTCTCCTGACACATACACAAATATTGCATTTCAAACACTATTAATTATGAATATATATATATATATATATATATATATATATATATATATGGTAAATAAATAATGTATCACAGATTTTAGAATCAACATTAATTTTGTTTAATCACAATCTTTAACACTAAACCTACCAAGTACCGGTCAAATTGATCGTTTTTAAACTTTTGTAAAACTTACACATTTTTAAACGTTATAATATCGTTATCAAACTACATGACAATTATTAGAATATGCATATAATATTTTCTACATTCTTTACTTTTAGTTATTTTCATTATTGCCTGCGTTATATAATAAAATAACTTTTAATTACCGTTCAATTTCACGGCGTGCGGTAGGAACAGGTATACAAGAATTGTCGGTAGGTTTAGTGTTAAAGATAATAATCTAATATCATTACTTGCTCGTTTTATATTTTTGTTCCTGTTCTATATCTGTATTGAATAATGTAAGCGACTTGTATCTGTCTATGCTTTTAACTATTTTATATTTATCTTACTTATATAAAATATCTGTTTTGCTAGTATTAATCAAGCATTTATTAATATAATTTAATAACACCGTTTACAAATACAATGTAACATACGGGGCCAAAGTGAGAGCCTTGAGGAACCCGTGACGTTTAACCCATTTTAAAGACCATATCTTTATTTTTCCATAACTTTTAGCAGTTAGAATGACGTAATTTTATTGAATTTAAATAAATTTTATATATATTACAGAAATTTTGACTCTGCAATTAATAAAGTTACGATTAATTTTATCTAATGCAAAGTAAAAAATATTTTAATTTATTTCTATTAAACTTTGAGAATACAATTTTCACTTTGCTTACAATAGGCAAATATGGATTTTTATTCTTTCTTAATCAAAATATCTATTGATGTGGAAATTATGTTCAGACAGAAAACTAAAGATTGCCAATGTTACCGAAACGATGTAACAATGTTTAAACATTCCACAATATATTGTAATCATTAGTAAGTAAATAGTTAGTCCGGCTCTAAATATATCTTGTTTTGGGTGTCATTGCTTAAAATAATATAATAATATTTCTAATTTGGTTGATGTTTCGATAAAGCGGAAATTTACTGGAGCTTTTCTACACTCTGATATATTATTAGTATTAGTCTAAGTCTATTTGAATTTCTTTATATTCAATTTCATTAATTGAAATTGTGCAAAAACCGCTTAAAGCAATCAAATATTGTAATACAAATCAAAGATTGATGAAACTGAAGTATTATTGCTGAATACCAGCAATACCAGTTCATCGATCCGTGTTCCGTATAACGTTATCCTGCAGATAAGACACTGTACTCCTGATAAGAGGAAAGTGTGACTTAAATAACTTGATGTTTTGGTATCGAACTTGACGAGTCACTTATCGATAAAATATTATGTGGTATTTGATAAATAATATTCAAAATGTCACGTGTGTTATTGTATTCGTAAAAAAATACGTATTATACTGGAAAAGCTAAAACTCTGAATAAAAATATTTTTATCAAAAAATTTTAAGATTATTTTAGCAAATCTAAATCAAAGAAATGAAAGAATTTAGTTTTGAAAATAAGTTATTATAAACGATTCCATAATATTTGTTAAAGAATAGATCGCGATACTAAATTTTGATATTTATCTCGTATTATCATGCTGTAGCTGACTTTCTTATGGATCAAATATGGCAGTACTTGGCACACGCGAATATCGGGTAAGGAGAAGTAGGTGCTCGAGGTACACGCGAACATGTTTAACATAAATTTGTTTTGTCTTTTAGTTACAATTCAAGGACAACAACGCGAATGCTTATTTGAATATATAGAATATATATATTTTTTTATAAAGGATCGGTGTCCCCTTGTTAGTAATTGTCCTCTTATACGGCTTGACCGATTTCGATGTTCTTATAAAAATAATAATGTTTTTTAATTGAACGCTCTAAAAACATATTCTTTAGCTAACCGGTTTTCAATATAATAAAATAGGATATTTAAGTGACCAATCGACCAAAATATGTTCCAAACTTAGTTATATATATATAAGAAATGAGTATATTAGGGGAAGCTCAGGAGTAGGGTCAGTGATAGAAAAAAAATTGAGGTAGCCGTCTGTCATGGTATAGATATGTTATGAGGAGAGATGAAAGGCACGTGACCAAAAGAGTGCTGGGTATAGTTGTGGAGGGATGGACAGGTAGAGAACGGCCGAAGAAAAGATGGAAAGATTACGTGAAAGACGATATGGAGAAGAAGGGTTACTCGTCATCTCTGTAAGAGACGATGACGAGATGACGAGACAGTAACAGGAGAGTATGGAAGAAAAAAACATACTGTGTCAACCCCAAAATTGGATAAGGGCAGGAAGATGATGAGATGATGATATATATTCTTCTCTGACTTTTGAAATAGTTTGAAATAGGTGATTGTTAAACTGTTAAGTATTCAATTATTAAGTTCTTCACCACAGATTCTGTTTTCAAAACAAATTCAAAAAGTTCTCCACAAGGGTAAAAAAAATCAAAATTTTGATTAAAGCCTAAACTACTCTGGGTATTGGTACCGAGAGTAGATTCAATCCGAAAGAATTTTTAATTAAATAAATTTTTTTATATAATTAATACACATGTATTATCTATAGATAAAATAATCTATTAGCTGTGCACCTAAGTTATTTTTTATAACATCAGCTATCCGCCACTGATAGTCCTGTTAACACTAATCCTACCAAGTACAGGTCAAATTGGCCGTTCTTAAACTTTTGTAAAACTTACACATTTTTAAACGTTATAATATCGTTATCAAACTACATGACAATTCTTAGAATATGCATATAATATTTTCTACGCTCTTTACTTTTAGTTATTTCCATTATTTGCGTTATATAATAAAATAACTTTTAATTACCGGTCAATTTCACTGCATGCGGTAGGAACAGGTACACAAGAATTGTCGGTAGGGTTAGTGTTAAAATAGATTCATCCGTTTTAGAGATTACATGGAACAAAATAAACACAGACAGACAGAAAAAAATTTAAAAAAATCTTATGTAAATACCGTGTATGCATTTAGTGTAAAGCTGTTAATTTGTAATTACATACGGACATTACATTTATATATATACACGTCTCCCTTGCAGTCAAATCCGGATTATATAAGGGGTTGTTGTAAATTGCTATATGTGTTTTTGTTTCGTATATTGATTTTTACCTCCCCCTCGTTAAGTTATGGTGGTGTTCGTGTATTATTATTATTATTGTTATTATTAAATACAACAATACGCTGCTCCGCGTCGTCGGCGTCGCGATGTCGCCTAACAACAAATCGATAGGTTCTAGATTGTTCCAGTGACTATTGATTTACATGTACAACATGGACTCCTCGTTCGCAGAATAACTTAGTGCGAATATATATATATATATATATATATATATATATATATATATATATACATATAGCTGCCAGCGGCTACACTCCCGCTCTAGGACGATACCGATGCTAAATATATCAGCTAACATATATATATATATATATATATATATATATGTATATATATGATTGTTATTTCGTAATCGCTTTTAGTTTTACCTATTGTCATTTGTACATGTAAAATTATTCGTTCATCCTATTACTAGTTGTGCCTGTGACTTTGTTCGCGCAATATATATTTTTATTTTATTTTAGTGTTTTATGTTACTCCTTATGACAACAGCTATCCGCCACTGAAAGCCCTGTGAGAATCGGTTCAGCCGTTTCAGAGATAAGCCGGAACAAATGGACAGACAGAGATTTTTATAAATTGCATAAAAATTGCAAGTAATATATACAAACAGACACTAATTTTATTTATATGTATAGATTATTAAAGTTACTTGTAACTGATATATTATATTCGTAAAGAGTTTAGTTTTACTACGGAAGCGTTAATTATGTTAAACTGTTTAATATTCAATACCAACGCTCGTACAACGCTGACTCGTACAACGCTGCAAAAAACAATGCTAATGTGGCGTGGTATGTTTTTCGGTACTCATTATAAATGGTTCTCATTTCAAGGTTAAAATAACTAAATTATTCTATATTTATAATAGTTTTATCTGCTGTCAACAGTATTGTTATATTTTATAGTACTCATTAAATAGATAAGAAGCTTTACAAGTACCCCAAGGTACGTAGGATTGGATTGGATTGGAATTGAGACTTGAATCTATAAATGAATGTTACATGCGCATATAAAGATTTGAATCTAAATATTAAATGTGCATCACTTGATGCATAGCGGTTGAATCTTTACATAAGAGGTAGTCGCGAGGGCGGAGGACGGAGGACGGAGGAGGTACTCAATGAGATACATAACGACGGATCAATACATACTCAGACTCTCATACACAATTTTGTCTATCTTTTCATTAAGTATATACATATATATATATACATGTATATATAAACACACACATATATATATATAATTATCTTCTTAAAGTAAACATATAGTAACAAAAGATTACACTTATATAACATTTACAATATTTTTATTTTTATAATATTTTTTATATCGCTTATATTATGTTGATATTAATGATATCAGTTGTTTTGTCAAAGAAATGTATATATATATATATAGATATAGTATAGTTTGTCCCCAGATGTATTTTGAAGGTTACATATATAAATAATAAGACATTGAATGTATGAAAGGTCTAAAGAAATCTATATTCTTTGTTAACAAGTGGGTACGGCACATGCGCACCCCCGTGACCTTGACGGGCAGTGACAACTTGGGGGAGGTATTACATACCCTATAACTATAACACTAACACTATTACACTTATTTATATCTTCATAATAGATTAACACATTCATACATATTATTTATTTTATTTATTTCAATGTTATTATTTCACTTATATTATTAAATATTATGAATATTTTTTCAATGTTTAATAAGTAAGGTTGCCTTTGAAAATGGTAAGATAAAACACCTATTCATTTGAAAATAGAAAAATAGTACCTTTAGCTCATAATAGGGCCAGTGAACCGAGCTGGTCGTACCACGAGCATAAGTGAAACCCGGCGGCTCGGGGTCATTGAACCGTTCATTTCGCTGCATCCGTTGCAAATACTCTGCGCATCGTAGTTGTTGCCCGCACACAAATTCTGTCGACTGTTGTGTATATATATATATGTATGTATGTATGTATGTACATGTTTTTCTCTGCTCACCCAAGTGAAAAAAGTATATACTAAGATACTAGGTTGACTTGGTAATAGAAAGTTTGTTAGTTATCTCTAACATAACATAATTGACTACGATTTCAATAAACTACATGTCGTATTATACTTAAAATATGATGGTCCTTCGTTCTAGTACATTATGGAATTAGATATTATATATATATAATATGTTTTTGTCAGTTTGTGTTTCAATACTTTATGATCTCAAGATGTTCGTCAAAAGATCTAATCTAATAATAGCCGGACTCGTGTTTTAGTGTTTCTGTATCGATTGGGCAAAGCAAGACAACGTTGGTAACCGCTAAAATTAAAGTAAATTTTGTATATATTTCATCCATCTTTAGTTTTTATATTAGGATCCGCCAACCGTGCGCGGCTGGTGTTGAGCTGAGCCCCTCTCCTTTCTTCTTTTCTTTATAACTTTTGAATGGCTAAACATTTTTTCAATCTGTTTTCGCTATAACAGCCGCGTTCGGCTCAAACGTACATGAGAAAATTTTTAGCTAATTATCTCATCGCATTCTGGAGACAACAAAACACAAAAAAAGGTCTCCCAAACGATTAAGAGCTGAGCGTAAGCGATTAAACATTATATTATAATCTAAACCCTAGTATATACAAGATTACACGTTTCTATTAATAACGTTGGGAGTAGAAAGTCGAGTAACGTTGCCATTGTGGACTGTCTTTATAATTTATTCAATAGAAATTCTAACGTACTCGATCTCATTGCCACTAGATATTATATCGTATGACACTGATATCACCTTCAAATAAATTTTATCTGTTCGTATTACAATCAAAGAGATGGATAGAATATGAATTTATATAAAAAAATAAGTTTTGAATTCGGTTTTAATCTACGAGTCTCCTATCGACCGTGTGATCGGTGAATTACAAGTTAACCCCTTTGCGGTGGTTTTCGCCACCCCCCCCCCCCCCCCCCCCCATCACTTAGTCTCTGTAATTATTATATATATATCATTTCTTGATTATATTTCATCTTAATTCATTAATGTACAATGTCCTTTATAATCTAAGTCTCAATGTATAAGAAGGAGTGTTTTATTCGTGAAAAACTTGCTCGTTCGCCTCAGCCGATGTGATGCTCGGTCGCCTTTCCCCCGCGCTAACAGGTTTGGCTTAGCAATGTACTAGTGCCAATGTAATAGTATTTTGCATTCCAATTCCAACGTGAAAACATTCTAACATCGAGGAATATTTAGATAGGTTATTATAATATAGTAACGCCTGGGATGAGTTAGTTGAAGGGAAAAGAAAAATCTTTTAGTGTCGAGTTGGGGGGGGGGGGGGGTAGGTTGAGGGGGGGAATGGGTAGGTGTCGAGGGGTGCGGTCGGCGGTAGGAGTTGTTATATAGTGACACGATCACGTGTACATTTTGCAGCCCGTATTGATCCCGTCGTCTTTTTCTTGCTAAATTCCGTAAACCCATCGTGTTTTTTGACATTTTTCAAAACTTTTTTTTTTTACATTTGATTGATTTGATCGCTTAGAAATTGTTATTTTTTTTAACTATTTAAATTCTTGTTTATAACTCAAGTTAGTTATTCTATTATTTGCTAAATTATATTTGTACAGCTGTGCGTGTTATTCGTATGCCCAACAAACAGATTAACGTCATAAAATATTATATAACATATTGTGTTTTTATTTATTAAGAGAGTTTTCAATTAGTAACGGTGAAAAATTAGCAACTTTCTCTTGTCTATGTTATAAAACAATCGGTTCTCGACAGAGGAGGCAGGTGTCGACGTGGCGCGGTCCCATGCGAATTGGTTGTGACATTCTACACTCGCTGAACCGTCTCCGTTTTGGGTGCGCGCCATTGTACACCGGCTTTATTCTAGCCGTGTCAAACAGAACCACCAACCACCAACCAACGAACTGTATGATTGTTTTATTAAAATAACTGTTAATATTAATTAATACAGATCGGTTATCGATTACAGTATAGTATAGGTAGCGATTTCAATCGATATAGAGCCGACGTCACGGAATATTACATTGTAAAAATTGCAATGATACGGCGGAGTGCGAGCGGTCGTCGGTCGAGTTAGACAAGAGGCTGAAAAGAGGCGCGAGGGATTTAGTGAAGTAGAACGAGATGCGAGATTTGTATGCGTGCGCTCTATTTTGGTCGCGGTGGCACACTCGGCGGCTAATCGGCGCGTCACGTGGCCACCGCCGGAAGGATGGGGGGCGCGGAGGGGGTGGAGAGGGGGAGGGCGTCGGAATGCAGTCACCACCGCTCGATGCACGGCTTGACGATTGATCGTTCACTGTTAACTGCTTAGTTCTTACAATTTTAGAATTCACTTTGTAATAATCATCATTACTATTATTATTATTATTGTAATGTTATCCTTGTATCCAAACCTACTGCTGTTATTTACATACAGTATGTGCAACTACCTACCTCAATGTATCGCTCATTATAGTATATTTTTTAGTCGTAATGAAATCAATTTCATTATTTTTAACGCTAGTAGGCGGTGTACTAGATATTCATGTACTTCATTTTCTTATTTTACGACCTAACTTGTGATAAAGACCTTGATTTATATGTTATACCGATAAGCGACGACTGTTGTTGTATAATAGATATTAACACCTGAAATATTACTATACATTATAAACGTATACTTAAGATTAGTCAAGGAAAGACATTGTTAGCGTATCCGTATTCTGTGTACGGTCTTTTTTGGCAATATGCTCGCACGATCCCATGTTAGGATAAAATTATAGAGTATAAGTAAGTAATTGCACCGAGCGGATTGCAGGCAATCACCCCCGCGCCGCGCCCCGCGCCCCGCTCTCGAACACCGTAAGTAAACAGTCTGGTGTTTATCCGCGTCTCGCTCGCACCGGGCGCGTTGCGTCGCGCCTCCGAGGTGCACTCGCCGTTCCTATTATTTTCGTGACGGGTATTGCGCCGAAGCCGATTCCCGCATCCTCGCCCCGAGACGCGAGGTCCGGTCTCGCGGTGGAGGCGACGGCGGCGGCCGCTCGCATCGCGCTCTAGTCCACGCCCGAGGCGCACTGTCGCATCGGTTCGCTACTTACGAAACGCTCGCGTGTCGTTTCCCGGTCTGTATAGCTAGTGCCGAGCTGAGATCGCGCGAGGGGTGTAAGTGTCAGTATCGTGTACCGGGGTGCCGATGAGAGACGTGAATGTGAATGTTTGGTGGTGCGGAGTCGGAAGATGCATTTCAAGGAGTCGTTTACGATGAGCGATCGTCCGAACGAGCGCGGCCGCCGTAACTCCCGCTGCAAGGGTGGGTGTCCGCTGTCAGCGGTGCCGGTGTGGTGCCGGTCTCTCGGCAGTCGGCGCGACTGTCGTACGCTTTGTAGTTTAACAGCTGTCCGCTGTCTCCCGTTCGTTTTGTTTTCGTATCGTAAAATTTATATCACCGCTGCAATACGACGCACGCCATTATTACTTATCGACACAATAATTATCCACGATTTAATTACTACTTGACACACGCCGGTATCGCTTTATTATTCTTTTTTATTATAACACTTTTAAGAATTAGCTTTTTTTTAACAATTATTTTCATTTTACGTACGTTCTTCATTCATCATATAACATAAACATTAATAGTTTGATTTACTTCTTAAAAATTAGATTTTAATTATATTGAAACTCAAGAGATGTTTATAATATTTTTCCTCACAAACTCCAGCTGTTAACCCATTAGGTGTCATATGGATATGATTGTAAAAGATTATCCTCGGATGTTACGTAATCAAGTTTAGGCAATTTGACACTTTGTTAGTTAGTGTGTTATAATATTGACTGAAGAGAAAATACAATGAGTCAATAGTCGTAATTTCAAAATGTTCAAGATACACTATCGATCCAGTCTCAGTCAGAAAACTATCTACATCTAGAGATTAATTTAATTTAAATAAACTATAGACTGTTTTGATAAAAGTAACTATTCATAAATCATACAATAATTATTACATTTTATATAGTTTTATACAAAATGTTAAAAAAAAATCTAATTATTTTTAAATTGTACTATGATAAGATTAAATAAATAATGAAACTGATAATATTTATAGAGCACGAAAATAATAATTCGTTTCTAGAACAATATATATATATACTAAATAATATAATGAACTATGTTTATTATGACACAATCGGTTATCAGCCGATATTAATAATCGATCGTGATCCGATTTTTGTTACTGAAGATCTGAACTCAAACCCTTTTCTTGTCAGTTTAAAATACCGGTGAATCTCGAATTGTTGGTAGATTATTAATTTCGATTTCAAAGATTTTTTTCATAAATAACTTTTAACACATATTTAAGATGTATGTGTTAAAAATAGCTTTTAAAATTTGTTTACAGCGGTCCGAGCATGTTTCCGGTCAGATCTATTTTTTTTTTTTATATTCAGTCAGTCTCAGGTATAAATGTGTTTATGACTCAGGGTCTGTTTAAGACTGTCGGTATACACACGAGTCCATGATGTAAAATACACATTTATAAAAAAAAAAATTACATACAATGATAAAAGTAATATCGCCATGTTTAATTAGTACAATTTTGTTACAATTAATATGTAAATTTAATATATATATATATATATATATATATATATAGCTAGATAGATATATAGGAGTAGGAATTTAAAAAAAAATAGAGATTATTATTATGGAATCTGACTTAGTTATACTATATGTAGTATGCAAAGAATATAAGTATCACCCAGCCATTAATAATTACCGTGTATCAATATCCACAAATAATTATATATAGTGCTATAGAAAAATGTATAACCACAATTATTGTTTGTTTGACATTCATATTAACATTGGTTCTCAAACTTGACACTTAAATAATAAATATAAAGAAATCTTATTAATGATTTAATTAAATTATTATTGATTAAATTAAAATAAAATCAAAATAAATATATAAATATATTTGAATGTGATTTTTTTTGTTGTATATTTTTATTGTTTCATCAGATTTTGTCAATGAGGTCAGTGATTTGACAGCCTTTGATCTTAGCTGTTAGTTAGAATGTTAATTTTGCAAAAAAAAAAAAAAAAAAAACATTTTTTCAGCTTTTACACTTATATAAAGGTATTTTTTTGAACTCTTTTCTATACATACATCTGCGTGGAATGCTAAATATTTTTTTAATTATTTAAATTAAAGAAAAATTTTATTTAATTTTTATTAATTTTTAAAATCTTTGTAAATTCGTCCTTATCTCACGTTAGTCTAAAACAGATAGATGTCTCGTTTCCTTTGGAAATCTTTTGTTTAAGAAAGAAAAGCCTCTTTCATAACCAAAGGGTTCGGGATGGGCGTTGACGAGATGGAAACCGCGTCTTTTGATATATACAAATATATATATATATATATATATATATATATATATATACATTTTTTTTTCTTTTGATAATTATTTCAAGTAACACAATAATAAACAGTATTAAAATATAATTTAAAAGTCTTATCAGATAGCTATGAATAATCTATATATTAACCTACAAATGGATTTGTTGTTTTTAAATTATTTTATTATTATTAACATTTAATTCGACCCTTACATGTAGATGAACAGATATTATAATAATCGGTTCTTGTAGTGTTCGCTTAACTTAAAAATACCTTAGTCGGGGCCCAATTACGTATTTATATACAAATTAATATAAATAACTGCGTTAACATTGCCCATAAAGACCGAAGAAAGATTTTAAATTCATAAAATTTATGTAATAAATAAATAAGTTAATACACCTTGTTGTTGATAAGCTTCATAGTTGGTAACTTTGAAGTCGATATTTCATATTTGGGAAAACTTGACTTTGAGAACTTTTCAAAGTCACTTTTCACGTATTGTTTTATTAACTAGGAGTCGTCAAATTATTTGATCGTAAATAAATTTTTACATGATAATAAAATAGTATAAAAACAATTATTAAATTTAAAATAGATAAGATTGTGATTATTGTAATTATAATCACGAAATTAATTAATACAATTAAAATACCATAGTCAAATAATATATATATATTTATATATATAAAAATACTTAAATTTTGAAGTTAGTTCCGTCGTATATTCGACAGCGGTTTCGTAATAGGCTAAAGGCTATGCGGTAGGTGTGGGGGGGTGAGGGGGGGTGGTGGAAACAGAGGATGGAGGTGAGATCATAGTGGCGAGTGGCCCGGGGAGGCGATCAATATGTACATTGAACGTACATACATACCTACCTATCTATATAAATAACTGTACCTAACTTCTCCCAACTCGCTGCTGTCTGCTCCAGATACTGCGGCAAAACCCCTTCGCTCCCCGCCCTTGGTTCAACGAATTCATTAAATTTTTTTTTTCACCATTTTGCCATATAATTTATTATTTGTAATGTAAAAAATATTGTCGATAAAACGTATATTTTTTATCATTCGAAATTTTAATATTTTTATAACAATTAAAAAGTAATCGGTAATTAATAATATAAATATTGTTATTAAGACCGATACGATAACAGTACAGTTATAATTAAAAAAAAAAACATATTATAATTCTATTTATAATATTTTAAGATAACTTTCTATAGCCCTAAGATAACGTTCGAAATTAAGATAAATAGATCTTTTAAATCTAGGTAGTTTCACGATAAATAGTTTTGTTATCTTAAAAAATAGAACTATCGTAAAGAAATCTCCGTGAAAGTTACGGTTAACGTTGTTTTTTTTTTTGTGTAACAATGCTATTTATAAATCATGCATCACCACACTATTCTCGGTGTCTGTAAGTGGTGTTAGTTGTTTAAATTTATTTATATTTTAAACATTTTAACTTTACCCATCCCTATTATTAAATCTTCGCTATAATAAGTGTTCCGAGATATGAATGTTATAGAGTGGGGGGTGTAAATATTATAAATGACGTGTCCTCTTGTTGCTAGGCGCTGGCGTCAAGATGGAGCACTTCCAGGCGGCGTTGGACCCTCGCAAGCAGGAACTACTGGAGGCTCGCTTTCTAGGCGCCAAGGTCAGCACTTACATTTCTTCATATACTTTTAATAATTTTTTTTCCCTCCTCTAAAACACAGACGCAGTCTCAACAAATAAAACATTATTTAGGTTTATTGGTATAAAATTTTTCCTCTCAGACTGACTTTTTTACCACTTGTATGTATTGTGGCTATATAAAAATATTATAACAATTAATAACACTTATCATATACTCGCAAAGATATCAATACGAAAACAGCCATTTATATTATATTATCAATTCTTTTGTAACGGTGAGATCGTACGATTGGGCTACGTAGTTTACAAGCTCGCGCTTACGTGTACAAAAGAAAATGGCCGCTACAATAATATAATGAAAAGACTCGACTCGGTAACAAAACCTCGTACATAATTAGGTGATGTCACCACCTCCTTGTTTACTATTAAATTGTTTTTGTGATCCGATTTTATATTTATATATTTTAGTTATTCAGTTAACATTATTCGGTGAATTGTTGATGTTATATAATTAAACAGGTTTTCAATGTTAACACCCAGCCATTATTCGTATTAGAATATTATAGAATTGTATAATTTATCTTATATGAAGACACGTTACTCTTTACGGCTCGGTCGCTTGGACTGTTTCGATTCGAAGGATTTCACTTACTCTACCTGAGACGTTTCAAACGACACACACTGACGGCTTATATTAGTATATAATATACATTGCTTATACACGTATTGTGATCTCGGCCAAGTAAGTCATGTAGATATGTAATTCCATTATGTGTCTCGCCTCCGTCCGCCCCCCCCTCCCCCCGTCCTCTTCTCTTCTGCTCCCCCCGTGGACCTATTGACGCGTCATTTTGCCGAGCCGGGGCATTGGTTTTATACGTTTTTTTGCTTATGGTTTATTCAAACGGTCTCGTTGATAATACGCTCACTGTAAGTAATTTCACCTTTAAAACGAACGTTATATAAATCTTATATATTTGATGATTTGTAGTGATGTTCGCTTTTTACATATATGTCTCCGATCTATATAATAAATCTCATACCCATATTAATGATCTACGTGGACTAAGGTATAATACGAGCATTTCGTCATTCGACAACAAGATGGCGGCCGTACACAAATAGATTGTCGGTAAATGTACGTTTTGTGACTTATCAACCTACAAACGGATCGGTGCTGCTCTCACTGCCTCACTGAGCGGAATCAGAGCGTCAACTTCCTACGTAATAATTTACAAATATTATAAATATAAACATTTATCTATATTATATTATAATGGATGTTAAATATTCTACCAAATTTGATTAAACACTCGAAGCGGCGCCCGGTAATAAATTTCTACAAAACAATACAATCAATCGTTAAATATTTTTTTCGTAAGAACGTAGGTATGTATATGTTGGATGCAATACAACCGTAGAATGTTCTCGAAATAGACCAATCAGGTATAATTATAGAGGGGTGACTATAACGTCGTCGATGGCGTGTTTTGCAGGTGAGCGCGGGGGCGATACTTGTAGAATCACAGCGAGTCACCAAATTCAAAACGGTGAGTTTAATATTATACGAGTTTAAATACGTTACTCTTTTTTTTTTAATAATATATTATTATCGCTAAAGCCGACGCCCCAATTACCGCAGCTATCTATTGCATGATGGCATCCGCTAAATTTAGAATATTGTATCAGTGCTAATATACTTGTGCGTGGAGCCAGTCACCTTCGTGATTTATTTTCTTTTATAAATAATTACCTGCCTATATATATAGTTTTTATTGACGTATTATTTTTTTCTCTTTGCTGAGTATATGTTTAATTACTTTAATAATATAACGAAACTAAACTAAGATATAATATAAAAGTTAAACTAAACTATAAAAGTTTTTATTACTTTAACTTGAGAAGTCTTTTTACCGCGTCAGGAATGAGGAAAGATATCGATAAAGTAACAATATAACTAGCCTAACAGGATCGCTGTTCGTGTTACGTATACGTAGACTAAATTGTTAAGAGTTCAAACATGGCGGTTAAAATGGCCTCGAGCACCGAGTGTAGTGTGCTGACTGCCGAGTGCCGAACGGCTTAGGCTCGGGGCCGCGGGGTCAGCGACACTGCGCCAACTACCGCGCCTATCACCTAGTAACTAGGATACAACACCAATTTTTATTGTACTTTATTGTAAATAAAGGTTAATTTGCAATAGTTGAGTTTTTTGATCCACGACGAAATTTCCGATACACAAATGAAACATTAATTTATGTAGTATTGCGAATCGTGACATTAAAACGAATCGATCTATATCAGCGCATTACATTGCGCTCGAAACGACCGCAAAACTATCAAAGAGTAAGCGAATGAAAGATGGAGGAATGCATTGCAGTTTTAGTTACTCGGTTCGCACATTCAACGCGAAGGGAAATTATAATATGGTGCACTCGGCCTCGCCCCGCCTCGGTTACAATGTGCCGCCAAACCTCATTCCACCGCTTAGCCGACCGATTCCGCAGTTATTTTTACACAATCCGACCTTTCGCACCGATCGTCACCGCACTCCAGCGTAAATTTATCTAAGTCGCACTCACTGGTTACAAGATTCACTATACAACGGACACTGGCGCAGATAACACATTCGCAACTGCAGCTTCTGTCATTCCATATCCAACCAACGATGCATTTTCGAAAGTGAAATCGTATTTAGCGTATAAATATTTGCGATAGCGGCGAGCGTAGAACATACAACGTCTGCTCGCGCGGAGTGCCGCGGAGGCAATGAACGCGAGTCGCGGGCGGGGGAGGGAGGCGCGCGGCGCGGGGGGGCGGCCTGTCATGCGTCAGCTGAGCGTCACGCCGCGACATTGCAAGGTCCGCTCGTACCGCCTCGCCTGACCCACTGCGCCCGGCGTCGCACCGGCCGGCTTGTAGTGCAACAAATAAACTACATTTATATTACTTTATGGATATATTTTTATAAATTGTCGTTTCTTATTATAATCGGTTTATTATACTTTTATAATATAACCGATGTGGCGATATTTACTAGTAGATCTCACTAGACAGCCGGTTCGCCCCGCGGCGACACGTCATTTGTTGTGAATGGAGCGGCGCGCATGCTCGCTACGCTTGCTTGACTTGCTGTGGAGTTGTATTAAACTCGTGAGGCCAAATATCGCGCGCGTAATATTATTACCAAAATATTTATTATTATTTTAAGTATTTACATACTTTGGTCACATTTATATATTCTATCACTTGTCATAGTAGTGACGGTAAAAGGCTAATAGTTAATAATGTAATATTGTATTGAATTGAAATGTCAACGTGTACGGTGTTGTTTTATAACCTCATATTATACCCACTTATCTGCATGATGATTAGCTTCTTTATACCTATTGTATATAGGTAATGTATTCACAAATACTAATGTTTGATTTACCAATAATACGTCGCCGCGTATCTATCTATATTCTGTATATTGTATTATCGTTGCGTTATTAGTAAATCTTAATTTTTTTGATACTTTTTAGTCAGAAATAAATATGGTTCTTTATACATATGTACGTGTGTGTGTGTGTGTGTGTGTGTGTGCGTGTGAGTGTAATAAATCTTATTTACTGTGCCTTAAAGGACAGCAAAACATTATTTTAAATGAAAGCAACACTTAAAATATATATATGTATATATATATTACAAACACTTGAACAAAATGAAGGTCACACCTCAGTCGATGCGTCTTCTAACATGTCTAGTACAAGTTAACTTTCCACTTATTACAGATACTGTAACGGTTAATTTAATTGACTATACCATTAACTAGTTTAGAAATCTTATTATAAAACTATAAACTCTGTAAATTTAATGATTTAATCATTTTATTTATTTATTAAACTAGAGATTAAGATTATTACAAGTTAATTTAATGTTATTAACCATACATGTATATATATATATAGTCTGAATGACGATTTAGAGGTTTGACTTGAGCGACTATAATTATACGTGTATACAGTATGAACACAGCGGTAAGGAGCAAAAGTAATCAATATTGCAGGGTTGTTGTGTACGAATGTCGTGGCTCGCTGGCGCTGCACACTTGTGGATGAAATTGCGCCCTGCCTGCCGCCACCCCCCCCCCCCTCCCCAGCGACTCACCCCCCCTCCTCTCTCACCTCGAGCCCTGCACACCCCTCGCACTAGAAAATTGGGTTAAACAGCTGAATACCGCACCGGAAGAGGGGAATTCGGGGTATACTGCGCTTCCACAATGACAATGCGGGACAGAGATGTCACTGAGTATTGATTGTCTTCCACATCGAGACGCCTGTTTCCCGTTCCGCATTTCTCCGCACTACCATATCTAAAATCTCAATCATCTTTGCTTTCATAGATATATAGATATATATTTAAATAGTTTATTTAGATACAAATCTATTTTAGAAATAGTTTAATAAGTACTGTTATGACGGTTACTATATATAGGTATAGATGTGACGTATTCGGTTTTAGAACGGAAATGTGATAAGTGATAAAATAACACAATAAATGATAATATTCAGAGGTACACTTATAATAATTATAATTACATTACGATCATTTATAGGATCTTCATTAGTATAACGTTAAGATATATATATATATATATATATATATATATATATATATATATATATACATGTGTGTGTGTGTGTATTTGTACATAGACATTATATTATGCATATACGTACATAAATATTGTTGCCAGCTCGCTAACTTTCCATTCGCCCGTGCTAAATATAGACATACAACAATAAGTAGGTACTGTGGTGTGCGGTAAGTCTTCTAATGCTGTGCACATTAACCGGAGGATTACGTAAAGTAATCAATCAATAAAATATATATATTGAAAGTTTGCGGCCTGCCTTATCTTAAAATAACGTCAGTTTAACCTTGATGTTATTGTATAAAATTTCTAGATTTTTCTATTTCTAAAGTTGTTGTCGAATCACGTGATTATTTCACTTATCGTTTGATTTTAGTATGAGTGTTGTGTGCGTTGCATTCGCTCGAAGCGTCGGCGTGTCGTTAGTTCTGTAAGGAGGTGGGTGGGTTGATTCGATGGGAGAGGAGGGGGAAGGAGGCGCCGGAGGGAGTTCGGAGCGGCAACGTTACAATGATAATGCTAATATGCTCGCTGATATGTTTTCACCGTGTGTTGACTTTTGTCCATAACTATTGTTGTATGTACTCTATAACGCACTATAACGTTTGTTAGTTATATTTATAGATGATTAAATTGACTGGTATGGCTATAATACTTTAAGAATACGTTTTTTTTAAATAAATTTACATTTGATGTTAAAATAAAAGCAACGAACAGTTGTTGTTTACAGCACGAATCCCGAGAATCCTTGAAGTCAATAAAACTGTTGACATGCATGGAATCTTCAACAAAATAAGGCATAAAAGTTACGTTTTAAGGAAAATTGTTTAATAATTACGTAATTAAGGAAATTTTTGTTTCATTCGATATAACTGTTTTAAGTTTCACAGAACAGCAAAAACAAAAAACCAAACTAAAAAATTCAATTTGATATTAAAGTATTAATTTTTAAACGAATTCACGTACACATTATTGTATATACTACGTATTTTTTTTTTAAATTCTGTTTTCTATTTTTTCGATTCTATATTCGATTTTCACATTCGATTCAGTTATGAACATCTTCGTTCAGAAACTTCACCCATATTTATTTTAAAGGTTTCTAAGTTTACATTTAAGAAACTTAAGGTTACATAATGTTGTTTTGGGGTATTAAAGGAAGAGAGTAGTCATGCCTCTATAAGAAAAATAATTTTATTTTAATACATTTAAAACTAAGTTAGATTTTGTAGTCCGAAATTAATTGTAACTGAAGACAAAAATATTCTTCATGAATTATAAATCATAAATTGACATTCGTGTTGATACTTTTAGTTTTTTGTTTGTTTGTTTTAAAATGTCATACCTTCGCTCCGTTAGGCCCTAAGGGAGTGTTGATACTTCATAGTATCCGCCAATGTCATGGGGGTTCTTAAAAGTGAAGATTTTTTCTTAATTGGTCCACGCAATTAAAAATATACCAAATTTATTGTGAACTATATAAAGCTATTTTTATTAGATTTTTATTTCATTGAACTTGTAGGTATAAATAATGTAAATAATTTGAATTTGATATCATTTTTTCTTCAGTATCATTGTTATATATTATAGAAAGTATTGTTTTATTTGAAGTGTTATAGTTATCAAAAGTACGTCGGAGAATTTCAATCTCAGAGACGAATCAACGTTATGTACAATAAATATATTTATCGGTCGTGTAGTCGTTACTTCAGACGCATTCTCATAGGTATGTATATACATACATTAGATGTACATACCTTCCTCTCTGTGTTTATGTTGGTACATCGCGGCACAGACGCCTACGTAACACGTCCAGTAAGCAGTTTGTTGTGGGGCACGAGCGCCGATATCACGTACTCGTTCGCCGCAGGTCGGTGGCACTCCGCCCGCCACCCGCCGTTGCCACCGCACCTCGTTGCGGGAATAATCGGTCAAGTCGATTTCATTCCGACTACTTTTATACATACATTCACGTTATACATACGGCTCGGTGATCGTATTATAGTTTAATAATCCACTCGAAATAGCTCCCAACACCGTGTGTACTATTTCGGTATTTATAAAACTTGGTATTAATTGTACATTTTTTTTTTTTGCAAAGTGCTTGCGGTTTTTAATTTTTGTTGAAGATAGTAACGTTGAATATAACGGACACGAGTTTTACCTTTTGTGAATAAGTGTGATATTCAAATTTTGATTTATGCACTTATCGGTGTCATGTTTTATTGGAATAACAATGCTTCTGGCCTTGTATCCTTGTAAAATGGCGCCTCGCCCGTCGTTATTATTATTACATTCGAAGCGAACTTCGTGACGGTCTCCGTTCTCCATCCCCCCGCCTCGACTCTCCCCGCGGATGCGTATCCGATTGTCGCGAGTCGCGACTGGCATTTACGACTTGTCAAACAAGTTAGGTTATTGAGACTGTTGAAAGTATTATTGAACAAAATTATGAGAAATGGACTTTACAGTGTGTATATAATTTGTAAGTAGTAACAGTTGTGAGTTTAAACCGTCCGAATCGTAATAAAAGAAGAAATAAACGGGGCGAGTCATATGTAAAGACGCCATCTTTCTTTACAGATGTCAGCTGGGTCACAAATTCAGATGGCACCACAAACTACTGTCAACACGGGGCAGCCACTTCATAATCAGGACTCCAATATGAGCACAGGTAAAATGTGAATAAACGATACAAGTGCAGGATAATCTTGTGATGTGATCAGTGAAGTTAAGTGTTTGGCATTTCACGTTATCAAATTCTTGTGAGGCTAACCTAATTGGTGAACTTTGAGGACTAAACTTCTATGGATAACTACCACCCTAAAAAGGATTGTGACGTCAACTTTTTGGGTATAATGCCGGATAGGAACTGTGAAAGTGTAATATTTTCTCCTGCGATCAGAAACTATTGCGTGACACAATGCATGACTATAAAAGTGGAACTAACGTGAACCACATCGGTCTACTCAGCTCTTTATCGAAAAGTGAGTTGATGTAATTTTCCCGAACCCAAGTTGTTACGGGTAGATTGTATTCTCAAATAGGGAGTACAAAGAAAAGTATTTTGCTTAATCAATCGAGATGTTTGATTTCTTAGTGTGAAAACATTATGCAGTGTAGTTTATGTAAATTAATGTTTTTGTGTTTAGGGCTGCTTGATAAAAGTTATATAAACCTCCAGGGTCTTCGCATAGTGATAAAGAAGTGGATGCATTGACACCTGAAAAATCTGCTGCTATGAGAGGTTCAAATGCAGTTCCTGGCAGTGCTCTTGTGCCACCTAGTGGTGCCACACCAACTATAGCAATGCCAGAGAGAAAACGGAAACGAAAAGGTATTTATAATATCCATTATAACACCAAATTCTGTAGTGCGCACAATAACATTTCTGATTTAATTTGGTTTTATCTTTATTGATTTGCATGTGAAGTGATACTTGTCGATTGAAACATATGATAAGGAAAGGCTTTATAGACTAATCCGTATTGACAATTCTTTATAACAATTTTACAGGTGAAGAAGGTGTGGGTGGAGGCGGGGGAGGGGGCGGTAAACAGAGGCATAACTCGTCAGATAAGAATATCAGAGAATATTTTGCTAAGCACCCTTCATCAAGCCCCGTCCGCCTAGCTGGAGCCAAATCACCATCACCACAAGGCGCCAATTATCCTATGGTACACCTTATTTTCAAATATTATTTAACTATTGGTTGTATTTACAATAATATCTATAAAAATAGTTTAAATTTAAAAGTTTTAGAGTAAGGTATGTAATAGTTAATTATGTTTATAGTACCCACCGTCACCTTCGTCACTGCTTCCTTCGGGACCTGACTTTTTACGTTCCGCCTCGCAACAGAGACCTCACACTTCTTTAAGACAGGTATGATATTATTGATCCACAAAGTTTTTAATTTAGGTTTTGTGTTGTGTTAAAAAGTATTGAAAATTTATGAACAGATACAGACAGAACTGACATGTGAGAGGATACAAGAGTTAGAAACTCAGGCCTCGTCTGACTTAGAAATAAGAAATAATAGAATAGAAGAATTAACAAGAAATAATGAAGAATTAAAACACCAAGTTCAAGCACAGAGCAAGGTAAAAAAGTAAATTATTTTGTAAGAAAAAAAAATAACAAAAAAACAAAACCAGTTTAGTATAATTTAAAGTAAATGTATTTTTTTTATGTTGTAGGTAATAGATCAACATAAGTCACACATAAATAAATGTATAGAAGTGGTTAAAAAATTATTAAATGAAAAAAGTACTATTGAAAAGAAGGAGGCTAGGCAGAGGTGTATGCAGAACAGATTAAGGCTCGGTCAGTTTGTCACACAGCGCGTCGGTGCCACCTTCCAGGAGAACTGGACCGACGGTCATGCCTTTCAAGAACTCACCAGGTATGTTATGGATTTAATATTTATTATAACTAGATATTTACATATTCATTGGCCTGTTAGGGTATCATTATTTAATAAAATTTAAAATCTATATTGATTTCTAGTTAGTCTAGTCTAGTCTAGCCTAGTTTATGATTGATATATAGTCTAGTATATGATTTCTAGTTAGTCTAGTCTAGTGTAGTTTATGATTGATATATAGTCTAGTATATGATTTCTAGTTAGTCTAATCTAGTTAAACAGTAACCAAAACACAAACACCAACTGATAAAAATCATAACCTACAGGCGGCAGGAGGACATAACGACCGAGAAGGAGGAAATAGATCGCCAAAAGAAGCTCCTACTGAAGAAACGGCCGTCAAACAACGAGGGCGGAGGGGGGCGGGGGAAGCGAACATCAAGCGCTTCCGCGCCTTCCACGCCGCAGCCGCAGCAGCAGCCGCTGCACAACGGCACCGACGCACCCACCTTCCTCAAGCCCGACCCCCTGCCCAGCATGACATGGCAGGAGTACTACGAGGCAGATGAAATATTAAAGGTTTATATTATATATGAGCTTAACGAATTTACATAGATCTTTTTTATTTATTATTTCTAAAAACCTTAAAAAAAGGAATTAGAAGAAAGGAAATTAATATTAATTAAGTAATTATATTTTATTATGTGCGTACATGTAATTTATTGTTGTAAACAAGAAAGCATATTTTCTATGGAATTATTATGGAAATTAATTACATATAGAATTATGCAGTGGGAATTAATTCTCAAGATTATAACTAACAATTATTATATTATATAATTAATAAGTATTATAATGAAAGTCGTAATATATATTATTATTTTATATTATTTATTTTGTGATAATGTTTTTTTTAGTAAGAAATTGCTACAAATAAAATTTTTTGAGTGTTTTAATTTTAAACTGTTTTCTATTTGCTAATATTGTATTTTTGTTTTAGCTAAGGCAAAGTGCCCTAAAGAAGGAGGACGCAGATTTGCAGCTAGAGATGGAGAAATTAGAAAGAGAAAGAAATCTACACATTAGAGAACTGAAACGGATACACAACGAGGATCAGAGTCGTTTCTCACAGCATCCCGTGCTCTCTGACAGGTAACGTTTCATTTATTTTACATTTACATTGCGAAAGTATCATAGTAAATATATATATATTCTCTTACATACTAAAAATGTTGATGATATCAAAGAGTTTCTATTATGCTAGCTTTGTGTATTTTTTTTCATGAGTAATATAATTTAATAATAATTAATTATGAAGATGAAGAGATGTAAACAAATTCAATTATTATATTTATTGGTATGTTTTCTTGTACATGTATTTTGAAACATTCATTAATTGTGGTAACAGCGATTATTTATAGTTTGTCCCGTAATCATAATTAAATGTAACATTAATACATATATATAAAATTTAACATTTTGCATGCATTTAACAAAAATTAAATAAGGGATTTAGAATATTAACTTAATTAATTATAACTTGTATAACTGGTCCACATTTACTTATTATAATTTTAAATATACAATTTCCAGATATCTTCTACTGATGCTGCTCGGTAAGGGTGGCTTCAGCGAGGTGCACAAGGCCTTCGACCTCCGCGAGCAGCGCTACACGGCCTGCAAGGTGCACCAGCTCAACAAGGACTGGAAGGAGGACAAGAAGGCCAACTACATCAAGTGAGTCTGTACAACCACAGCGATATTAATGTCTCTCATTGTATGGGCATTTTTGTTGCACTTGCTTTTTAAATTTTATGTTATACTTTAACACTAAACCTACCAAGTACCGGTCAAATTGACCGTTGTTAAACTTTTGTAAAAATTACACATTTTTAAACGTTATACTATCGTTATCAAACTACATTACAATTCTTAGAATATGCATATAATATTTTCTACACTCTTTACTTTTAGTTATTTCCATTATTACCTGCGTTATATAATAAAATAACTTTTAACTACCGGTCAATTTGACGACGTGTGGTAGGAACAGCTATACAAGAATTGTCGGTAGGTTTAGTGTTAAATATCTGTCTAAACGTTCAACTATATGTTACAATATGTAAATGAAATCTTATTTGAGTGTTTGTATTTATTATGATTTGTTACGAGCCACATTTCATTATGATTTATGAAATATTGTTTTTATTTGTTAATTATAATTTTAAATGATTTAAATTTAAACCGTCCCGTTGCAGACACGCCCTACGGGAGTACAATATACACAAAGCGTTGGATCACCCCAGAATTGTGAAGCTGTACGATGTGTTTGAGATAGACGGCAACTCATTCTGTACGGTCCTTGAATACTGCAATGGTCATGATCTCGATTTCTATCTTAAACAGGTGATTATTTGTATTGTCTAATCTGTGTTATTAGACACTGATTCATTTGGTTATCTGTAGTGTTATATATACATTTTTACGAACGAACTTTGTTCGTTCTGTATTGTTTTCACTTTTCTCGGATGGATGGATGGATGGATGTGGACAGGAAAAATTTTCTGTCCTGAAAGTTTGCAGGGATTTTTTTTATATAATCGAAAAACATCTATTAGTCTGGCTGAGTTTAAAAAAAAACATTTTTTTTTTATTTTTTGTAAAATATTATTTTTTTAATTAGTGTGTATAAAAATTAATGTAAATTTTTTTACAATTTATTTTTGTGGGTAGTCTATGTCATCTTTAATGATTACTTTTAAACATTTATTTTCATAATCTTACTTAAAAATCAATTGTTTTTTTTAATAACATTTATAATTTCGTCAAAGTTCTTTCGGGAAATACCCTGGGTATTTGCATCTGGTTTAGATTTCAATTATCTAAAAAAGTTTAAATATTATTTTAAAATTGTTTGTAAATTATGATCCATTGTGTTTGTTTAATGTGACATTAAGAAAATAAAAATAATTTAATGTATAAGAAGTATAGTAACATGAGGTCAAGGTTTGTCGCTTTTTAATAAATCATAGTAATTTCTTTATAATCAGTAAAATTATAAGTTTGGATATCTTATTCTGTTCAGTGCTGCGAGTCAATCTTAAAATGTGTTACCTACCTTTAACCATAACCTAACTATTTGTAAAGGGTTTGTATATATAAAAATAACGCATTAATTCACATTACAGCATAAAACAATCCCGGAGCGCGAGGCTCGTTCCATCGTGATGCAGGTAGTGTCAGCACTGAAGTACCTGAACGAGATCAAGCCACCGGTCATCCACTACGACCTGAAGCCGGGGAACATCCTGCTCACCGAGGGCAATGTGTGCGGAGAGATCAAGATTACAGACTTCGGGCTGTCCAAGGTCATGGATGAGGAGAACTACAATCCAGATCACGGCATGGATCTCACTAGCCAGGGTGCCGGCACTTACTGGTACGCATATGCTTTCGTATTAATATATTCTTAAATTATGTTATGACGTTTGTTATTCAGTGTGTAAATGGTTATTTTAAATAGATCCTCAATTACTATTAAAATTTGTTATTCGCCAAGGTAAAATTTGTTATTCAAAAGTAATCATTTGAATCTGAAATCACTCATATGTTGTTTATAAATTTATCATAGACTTTTAAAAATTTTAAAGCATCACTTGTATTTCTATGAATTATAATATTAATTTTACTTATAGGTATTTGCCACCGGAGTGCTTCGTAGTTGGCAAGAACCCACCAAAGATCAGTAGCAAGGTGGACGTGTGGAGCGTCGGGGTCATCTTCTACCAGTGCCTGTACGGGAAGAAGCCCTTTGGGCACAACCAAAGTCAGGCTACTATCCTAGAGGAGAACACCATCCTCAAAGCCACTGAGGTTCAGTTTGCTAACAAACCTACAGTCAGTAATGAGGCTAAGGTTAGATGATTTTTTATTCTTAATGTTATCATATCAAAGTTTACATTTTAATTCTGCATTTCATTATGCCACCAGACCGTCTCGAATGTTAGAGTTGTGTTAGTAAATATTGATTTGAATACTATTCAGACAAACTTCTTTAACGGCACTTACACCAGACACACCTAATTTTTGTATTACTCTCACCCTCTCGTATTGTTAAGTATGCTATATAAATACTGCGTCCGACTACTATGCTGAGAGACTTCTTCACTCACACTCCATAACTAGTGTATACTACTTACTCCATCACCTAATCCTTATATTGTTCTCGCAGAGCTTCATCCGGGCGTGCCTGGCGTACCACAAGGAGGTTCGCATCGACGTGTTCGGTCTTGCGCGGCACGAGTACCTGCAGCCGCCCATGCCGAAACCCCGCGGCGCGGCGGGGGGCGGCGCGGCGGCGGCGGGGGGCGCAGGCGCGGCGGGTGGCGCGGGCGCTGCGCCGGCGGCCTTCAGCGCGGGCCTGTTCGCGGCCGGCTCGTCGTCCTAGCCGCGCCGCGCGCGCCCGCGCCGCCCGCGCCCGCCGCGCCCCTGACGCCGAGGCGCGCCCCCGCGCTCCGCCCCCCGCGCCCCCACAGCACCGCTCGTGCGACCGAAATGACTATATCATTTACGGATTAAATTGTTTAAGATTATGCTTACTGTTGACTGTATTTATTGAGCAGGTGATAAAATGTGATTCGCCATTTATGAATGGTTTCATCCTTTTGTCACTAGAGGAATCCTTGGGACTATCCCTTGCATATTATATAAGTTATCCCTATTAAAAAAGTTAAAAATACTACTGTAGTATTTATTTTACCTTTAGTTTGGTGCCTTAAGAGGTTAGCTTGTTTTGATTAGACTTAAAGGTGAAGCAGATATTCACACACACAGATGTACAATAACAAATAATCATTTACCATGAATTACCATAATTTACCAAAATACTTAAAAGCTGCTTAAGTTCCTATGTGTATTCCGTTTTCACGTCAGAACGGCTGAGGCGTTTTAAATAAATTTTAGCATAGACATGATTAGACCTCTGACACGGATATAGGGTCCGTTTCGTCGCGAAATTAAAACTTGAAAGAATGGAAATGGGGGATACTATTTATTACGAGGATTTGTTTGAGTTTTACATATTTGGTTCCCTTATATAATGTAAAGGGGAACTAAGAATACATTTGAAATTTCACTCCCTAAGGGTGTAAAGCGAGGTTAGCACTTGTAGTGTTTGTTGGGAACAATATTTCGAATTATTCAAGTTGGAATCTACGTTTTGTCCACATTTTTAAATTTTAAAGTAATGAAACTACAGAAACATAAATACATACATACATAAATTACAGAGATGACTTAGAAAGTTGTAAATTTATATATTTTTTTCAAATTTATGTAGTGTATATATATTATTTATTTCGTGTATGTATAATTCATATATTATCTACTCTGAACCTGATTCTGATTTACCGCGCACCGATCACAAATCACGTAGTAATTTAGTTTAAAATTGTTCTTTTTTTTATTAAATGGAAATTTAGGAAGGCATGTTTGAAATTAAAAAAATGATATCCGTTGTGTATACAATTATAAGAATAAGTATTGTGTATTGATATTTTATAGCTTACAACCTGATAACACAAAATATAATAATCTATAAAAATAATATTGGAGAACTTTTATAAGGTAATATAATTTTCTTAAACTGTCGAAATAAAGAATAGAAATTATTAAAAGAAGAATAATCGTTCATTACTAGAAATTATTGTTTACAGTGTACTGTCCTGTAACTACAACATTAAGTATGGACCTCCGCAAAGAACTGTCGACATCAGTCTTTCTGTCCTGTCTAAAAAAGTAAAATAGCCAATTGTGTAAGTCCTCGTATAATAAATGATATTCTCGATAAAATAGTTTTAAGTCCGACACGAACGAAGACCTTTGCCATGGCGAGGTTGACAGTTGACGACTATGGCTTCTCTGTAGAGGTCTTGAGATTGACAAGGGATCGTCAATTAATCACATATTTGTAGCATTTTTTATAATATTCCGCACCTCTGATAATACGTATTGATTACCCCTCTGTAATTGTCTTTTTATTTTTTTATAATACCTGTAAATATAGCTAATATATAAAAAATATTAATCTGTTTCTTTAGGGTTGCAGATCGTTTGACTGGAATAAATTTAATAATTAAAACAAGTGTGCAGCGAAAAAATAAATATATGTGATATCTTACTTGCTTATTACTTCTCTCCTATTTTTGAGTCTCCTGAGATTAATCAGTAATGCCTAAACAGGTGCCAATGTACTCGATCAAATAGTATAAGCTGATACTGAGGTGATCCGGGCCAGTGATGAGGACAGTTTTCCAATGTGAAACTCATAATGAAATAAAAGATTTAGCATTCACAACAACCAGTACGTAACGTTTAGGATCTCGTAAACTATAATTTTCATGACAGTAGTCTTCATATTTGCAGACACAATGATAATCAGAATGGGTGGCGGAATCAGAAGTTATCTTTATGGCAAAACGAATCTGGGTTCTGACAAATCCTTCACGATCATACTTTGTCAGACCCGTAAAATGGAGAAGATACGAATAAGGTTACTTTGTTTCTTTAATAATTATCTACAGTGTCTCTTCAAAAGCACCGAAGTTATTAAGCTTAAACACCTCAGATTATTAAAAATAATGCACACGCAGTAATATAAAAACAACAAGAATATATAGGCATCACAACTAATTTTTATGAATTTGATATATCTATTTATGTAAAATGTACAAAATGGACTAAGCATATATGTTAACCAATATTTAACATTTATTGGACGAGGAATTAAGACAAATAAAATGATTTTAACATTATGATATTTGTGTAGTTGCGTAAGAGTCCACGATATGGGATTTATTTCTATATAAAAGACAAAATCTTTGTTAACAAAATTAAGTTTTATATAAACATATTTGCATTGTAAAAGCTACTACCAGCTCGGAAAATTATTTGCCACAGACCTGCGACGAGCTGGCGACAGAAACTCAGCGGGCTTGTCTAACGTGTTTGGCGTGGCTTGTTTGTAGAAGTACAATTTACTTTCGATATTGATATAAATCATAGTGTATACCAGGTATTGTACCGGTACTCTTTGGCCACGAAAAATGTGTCTACATTTTATCAAAGGATGTGTAAAATTTAATTATATTTATTAGGACGAATAATATTATTCTTTTATGTGCAAAGCACTCAGATCATTAGAGTTTCCATCTTCACTATGTAGAAATGTACAAAAGCTTAGGCACTGTATGTTGCAGGTTTCAACAGAGATGAATTCAAAAAATAAAATAATTTATCCGGTAACGTCTGGTGTCTTAAATTTACCCATCTAGTTCGGATTGGTTTGGGATTCAGGTCAACTAAGAAAAGAAAACGAAAGCGAGTACAGTATTTTGATAAGATCCTCCATTGTCAGGTCGATCGGAACTAGTTATAGTTAACAAGACAGGGCCATACAGGGCCTTCATCTACTAGGGGCCCTGAGCACATTAGAATAATGGGAAACCTATGACAATAAAATAAAGTACTATTTTGCCAAAATAGTCGAAGAACATAAATGTGCAAAGTTTGAGCTCTATTGCATTTTTTTTATGAAAAATTCTCGCTGTTGTAGTGTACATACATGTGTATACATCATATATATATATATATATATATATATATATATATATATATATATATATATATATATATACATATATATATTCGCGCTACTCATATAGCGCTTCATTAGGATGTAGAAAATAAAAATCTACAATTCGAAGTAGTTTGCGAACGTACTCGATAACTTTATTCAGGGACTTTGACTACTACTATTTTTAATTCTTTACAGTACAATAAATATGATGGATAGTTAAATTAATGGATAAGGATAATGTAATCTGTACAAAGTATTTTTTCGAGCATATCACATTCTGTCGACATTAGCTACAAGCTGTTTAATCTTTCTTGAAGCATCTTAATTCTTAATTTTCTTTTCATCCGCTGTAATATGGAGAAGGCTTTCGCTCTTGCCAGTCAAGTCAATTACCATCATGTGTACAAAAATTCTCAGTGTGATTTTTGTCATTAGTAAAGGTGTATTTCCTTTCAAAAGAAGATAAATTTCCTGAATACTATAAGTCGCTTCATTTTTACCTCGATTAATTTTCAAATATTCTATTAAATGGAGAAATTCTATTTCCAACTCTTTCTCACTTACGTCTTCGTAATAGGTTTCAGAAAATTCTTTGCAACTTCGTCTCAACTTTTCGGAATTCAGAATTTTCATTTTCATTTGAAAGCCAAATAGTAAATCAAAAAGTTGGCTAATGTTCTTATGCGAACTTATTTGTTGTTTTAAATGAACGTTTAAAGTATTTTACGCGACATATTTGAAGCATCGTCATATCTTTGTTCTCTACAATCTTTAATGGAAACATCATGACTACAAAATTCAAGATAAATAGTCAAATTTATGGTCTTTAATAAATTTCAAAAATCTTTACCGATATATATAAGTAACTAAGTTAGCTGGTAACATTCGACAAATCAGGTGTACTGTCATCGCTAATAGAAAAATATTAGATATTCTCGTGACTTTCCCACTAACAACATATGTTGTATGATATATACTGGTTTTGCAAGCAAGAATCAAGGAGAAATGCCATTTTTGTACCACGTGCGGGACATTCAGTAAACTGAGTAGGTTGACATCGGTCACCCAGCGGCTTTGTGTCAGAGGTGGCACAGTTCTTTGAAATGATTTAGAACGTGTATAATTTTTTTTTCAGATTCTGTTGGAATATATTGAAAAACATAAAAAAAAATAAAGTTGTAAATAGCCTTTCGCAATTAAGACGGTCAGCCCGAGCTGATGCAGAGCCGTGTGTGCAGGTTATAAACAAATTATAAAAGCTATTATATTCATCGCAAAAGATACAGAACAGGCACTAACAATTAGAGAAGAAGTCCATAGTTTATCCAGAAAAATGGAAAACCTACAATTTATTATTAAACTTAATCTTGCTTTATATTATTTATTGCTTTATTTGACTGACGCGACTCACTACGATAATAAATCACGACAGTTTTGATAAAATACACAAAAAAAAAAATATTAAAGACTTATATTAGAATATATTAAATAAAATATATAATTTTTATACACTGAATCCTGGGACCCGTTCCCAGTGTGCCCAGTGTGCCCAGTGTTAAAGAGGGATCAAGTAATATATTTCATATACAATGAAGTTTAAATAAATAACCGACAGAAAATGTGAAATTCGTCCATACAATTTAAATAGAAGGTGAAAAAGATAAGAGTAAAACAGGGTTATTAGTTACGATACCACAATGACCTTTCCGAAAGGGTGTTCGGTGTCAGGATTGAGGGGAGGATCCAATTTACAAACTAAAAGGTGAAATATATGTTACTATTAATACACATTTTTATTTTAACTTTTAACAAGATAATTAAATTTTAAACACCAATACCATGCCATGTATTTCTATCACAGCTAATCCTAGCAAAATAACTTTCATGAAAGTACCCATTCTTAAACCTCTTACCTACCTACCTACCTACCTACCTAGTACCTCTTCATGTCCTTAAATTCCCATTCAAAATATGTAGCCTGGTTTTAAAATTGGTATTAAAAAAAATAATATAATTATTACTTATCTTTCTTTGAATAACATTTTCCCTTTTCGACCTCTGGCAATGACCACAACTGAATAACCGTCAGATTGCTATCTATCCGTTCTGATCACTCGCAGACTATGCTCTACGAGTATAATCGACTCATTCAGATAAAAAAATCTATTTCTAATAACTGAGTATGGTCAGTGGTTTTGTCTGAATCTTCCCCAGACTCACAAATATAAAACTTTATAAATGTTTAGTTTTATAGTAATTACATTCCAAATATTTATAGTGTATCTGTTAAAATTCAATTGTTTAAGGGGGTATTCTAGTCTAGAAATTTGAAAAAATCTAGATTATTTTTTTTTCAAAATTCGATAGTTTAAGTATTCAAAAATATCTCCCTAAAAGGATTTTTCAAAATTCGAATTATTTTCGAAGTTACAACTATTTTAGTGGCGCGACAGTTAGACTGGTTTGAGCGGACGACTGTAACAATAGGCAAGTGCACGCTCGGGCTACCTGAGTATGACTAACTCTCCCTTTTTCTTAGAAATGATATTTCCCATTATAGTACATTTAGCCCTTTTCTAAAAATATATTTATTTAATTTGCTTTTAGTTTGAGTTAGTTTCAGGTTAACCTCGAAGCTGTTAAGACGTACGAAAAAGTGAAAAATCCTTTGTGAACCCTTTTAATTTAAATTTCAAGTGAGTATTTTGTTAGTGTTTTTAATATGGATCGAAAAAGTAGTAGAAACAGCAAATATCGTCCAGACAGATCAAGAAAACGGAGGTTTACTGGAAATCAACATACTCTGGAAGAAGATTTATGCTCGTTATGAGGAGAGAACTGCTGAAAACAGTCAATATGAAGTAGAGGAAGGTCCAATGTATGGAGCTGGGATAGCAGATTAACAGAACGTAAGTTATATTCTACTATTACTATTCTATTCTATCAGTTACGCTGCCAGAAACTTTAACGTAAAACTTTAAACGTGTTTTTCTCGAAACTACTTCTTTCGATACGGTCGGCACGATATCTCAAGTTCTAATGAACCGATTTGCTTGAAGTTTATCATGAATATTCTTTAAATATATCTCTATCACATGACGCTCGATAAACTGGAAATTTCAATTTTTTAATATGTGTAAACAATTCGAGAAAGCTTAAAAATTAGAGAAAAAAAAAATTTTCATGCGATAATCACATTCATATTAATTAAGAATTTGTCATCTTTTTTTTTTCAGATGACCACAAGGGTAGAAATCGTGACGATGAGGACACTGCCTTTTGTTTTCCCCCTCCACTTCAAGGACGCATAATTCCATGAAAATTATTATTTTTTTTTTCAAATTTATTTTGTGTGCTCTTAATATATAAATAAATTAATGATAAAAAAATGGATGGTAAAAATATCAAGAGCTTTTTTTTTATTCACCGTCAAAAAAGGCTCGAAATTTGGGCCTCTAGAGTAGAATACCCGCTTAAGGGGTGAAAAGTATCTCTTTAAACTAGGATCCGCCAACCGTGCGCGGCGGGTGTTGAGCTGAGCCCCTCTCCTTTGTTCTTTTCTTGATAACTTTTGAATGGCCAAATATTTTTTCAATCTGTTTTCACTATAACATCCGCGTTCGGCTCAAACATACATGAGAAAATTTTTAGCTAATTATTTCTTCGCATTCTGGAGACAACTAAACACAAAAAAAGTCTCCCAAACGGTTAAAAGCTTCGATTACGCCCAGCTCAATAAGCCATACAAAATTTAAGAAATAATAAGTAGTTTCTTAAGTCCCATTTATTTGTATTTTACTGGAAAATTAATGTGTTTTTCTAAGTATAAAATACCCTATAGATAATAAACCAAACTAAACGAATTTATTTAAATACATCTGCTTTTGCACTTTTGATGTGTTTTAATTATAGTCCAAAACAGATAAGAACATTTTTCGAAGTAAAGCTCCTGTATGTCGACTGGAATATAATAATCTGTAGAAGTAACAGTCAAAATCAGTTCAGTAGTTTCAATGATGCTGAACCCACTGAACTGATTGATGAAAATGGATTTAAAAACTTATTTCTGTAGTTTCTGTAAAAAGTATTTTAGACACATTTTAACTTGTAACTATTATATTATATTAGATTTGATCTATTTACATTTAAATACAGATTGCGTTTATATATTGATTCATTATAAAAGGTATTGCAAAAATTGATTCATTATTGTATTGCAAAAAAATCTACACAACTCGAGAGATGTCTCATATCACATGGATTACACCACTAATTAACGAATAAGATTGTAATTTTATTCTAGTATGGTCTAAATTAATTGAATTACTCCTAATTTGAAATGGAATAAATGTAATCATGGTATGGTCTAAATTAATTGGATTATTTCTAATTGAAATATACACATCATTATATAAACGTCCTACATACTACAAATTTATTTCATTTTAATTGATTTCATTTGCAAATCAAATGTAACAAAATATTTAATTGAAATAAGAACTTAATTTTTTATTTACTCGATCAATGTTCATTTTTCTTTAATTACATACTTATGCAAATATACAAATTAAGGTCCGGTGTAATTAAGTATTTAAGATTAATTTGATTAGATTGACTTATAACGAGATTTTAGCATTTGATTTTAGAGCTTAATTATCCTTTACAAATCTCTTTCATAGCAAGCTGTTGTCAGCGACCTCGCCCTCCTACTTAAAATAGACTCCTACGCATGTAAATATCAATACTTAACTTTTAAATATGTATATATATAAATGAGATTCTCTTGTAATTGTCCAAATATTTTTGTAAGTGAAAAGCTTCTACATGTTGCAACAGTTAATACTCTACCACATTATAAAAATATATTATTTATTATTTATTTTACTCTTTATTGTACACCACAATACAAATGAAATAAAAAAAGTTACAGTGACATGTATGGAAAAAAAAATTGTACCGTACAAAAGGCGGTCTTATCGCCTAATGGCGATCTCTTCCAGACAACCTTAGACCACCTTCCAGACCAGATGTCCTATATAGTTTTGTTTAGTCGTAGTTATAGCGCAAATCATTTTTGACTAAGACAATAAATTTTACTATATTGTGATATCTAGGTCAAGCTAAGGCTTTTTGAAAAATTCGATTTACTTAGCACATTATTAAGATACCTGCGGCTAAGATGGCCCACTTTATAAAATTTCATACTTTCATAAATTTCAATGTGTTTAAATTTCGCACCCAAGTTCGGTCGGTGCCAAAGACAAAATTGCAAAATTCAAATACGGTTTATAACTTCAAGTTTAAAAACTTTTCAATATTTCTTTAGAAAAACAGTTTTCAATTTATGGGCACTCCTGAGAGGGTAAGTGTAAGAGGGTATTGTTAATATTAATTTAAAAGTAGTCGCTCTAGTTACCGGATAAAATCCCTAACGTGTGGTAACACGAGTTCAATAGATGACTTGGACCTTATTAAGAATATCTTGTCTTAAAATTTAATTTAAATTTATTACTAGATTTTACACAATTTAAGCTACGAATAATCGTTATGTTGGAATAGCTTAAATCAGCTGATTCAATAGCTTAGACGATAATTTGACAGTCATAATATATAGATAGTAGAATCTGCATATGTCACAACGAAAAGCAGTAAATACTTTCTTTACCTCTAGAAAAATCTAAGAGTTCATTTAAAAATCTGGCAGCGAGGAAAAGATAAGTGGTCGAGCAACTTTACTAACTAATACCCAAGAAAAAGCTATATCTCACTTTTTCGTGTGTATAATTAATAAATTGTTTATAGACGTAAAATTAAGTAGTGTAAATCCAATTATGTTTTACCGTTGGATCTATATAAAAATAAACAAACAAAAATTTAAGAAACATTAAACGTGTCATTACTTTAATTTCGTCCCCCGAAACATTATCATTGAAGTATCTTCCTTGTAATTGTACAATGAATTAACTTAACATAATACATATATATTTATATATAAATAGATTTATCTTTCCAAAATCAACTAATAACTAAATTGCAGCTCCTTGTGTGGTCTTGTTTTGGACCCTCATTATTAATATATACAGTATGTGAAAAATATTTATTATTTGATATTAATAATGTTAAAAAAAATGTTACATAAAGCTTGTTAATTTCAAAACCAATTAATCAATATATATATATATATATCACTTTAAAATCAATCTTATAAGAGCGTGCTTCGGATCGACATTCACGGAAATTCATTAACTAAAGTGCTTCCGTATCAAAGGTTAAAGGTTGTCTGATTCGTTTTAAAACCTACAATTGGTAACAAATAAATACAACTCGAATTCCGAGTGCATTTGTAATTTAAAAAGATCCCATTCACAGATGTAAAGATGCAGAAAGCTTTACAGTTTCACACCGTGGAAAAAAGATGTTTTGTTTTACGCCATGAATAGTCCTAGAGGGATGCTGGCCTAGAGAGCGTGGTTCGACTCATTGTGGCCAGGATAAACTACGGAATAAAATGTTCGTTTCATTTGTGCTTCGCTCGCGAAGTGTATTGTACACCAGTTTCTATATAAAATGGAAAGTCACTGATGTCTGATAACAGAGCGGGAGTTTTAGTAAAGTTATATTTAAATTGCAAATATACATTTTATATTTAGTGTTATCGTTTGATGTAGATTTATAATTGAAATAGTGAAGGAAATTAATCTAGATTGAAGGATTTAGAATTATTGATTGACCATGAAGATGGAAAAGGACACGCACGTTAACACTTCCAGTTTCAAGTGTCAAGTTTTAACATTTCAAAAATAATTGTCTTTATGACATGACATGACATGTAGCAATTACTTTTTTTTATTACATGTAGAAATTGGACCTTGTGTCTATTTTAATATAAATACTTATATATAATATAAATGTTAATGGTGAAAATAAATGATAAATGAAAAGTTTGTTAGAAGATTTAAGAAGATTGTTTAAAAATATGGTAGAAGCTTCACAGACGTTAAAAATTGCTATTTCATAATAATAAGATAAGAAACTTACTATTTATTTATAAATAAGTGTATATAAATGTAATTTTGATAATAAGAATAATTAATTACGCTACCAGTATTATATCTTCTTATAGATCTCAGTTTTTTATATAAAAATATTATAATAATTTTTGTTAAAAGGTCAAAAAAGTGTAATTATTTTCACCATTTATATTTTCATTTCCATAGGTCGTGATCCATGTCGTCCATTTTACCAGATAATACTTTACATTTATATAATACTTTACACTTATATAATACTTTACATTTATTAAAACATATTTTAAGGCACTTAAAACGATATTTAATATAATTGAGCTGAGCGTAAGCGAAGCTCTTAACCGTTCGGGAAACCTTTTTCGTGTTTAGTTGTCTCCAGAATGCGATGAGATAATTAGCTAAAAATTTTCCCATGTATGTTTGAGCCGAACGCGGATGTTATAGCGAAAACAGATTGAAAAAATGTTTAGCCATTCAAAAGTTATCAAGAAAAGAAGAAAGGAGAGGTGCTCAGCTCAACACCCGACGCGCACGGTTGGCGGATCCTAGTAATATTTTATTTTAATTTTAAATAATATTCATGACAGATCGAAGCACGATACGAATTTTACTTTTAAAATATTTCTAATACCCAATATTTTGTTCATTTCTCCCAGAATATTCAAGGATTGAAAGTGTCTTAAATTATTTATTCGAGAGTGTAAATGAAATGTTGTCTGTAAACAAATTGAAGAAATTTGTGAACAAGTAATACGAATCACGTTCAATTTGTAAGTAAAATTGATTACCGATAAAATTGAATTTGTCTATTTGACAAATGAAGCGAACTCCAAAAAGTTATTTAACGTAAATATTTTTCTTTAAAATATATATATTGCTACCAACGAAACCTTTAGAAGGTCAACATATATATAACATAATCACATACTGAAAATACTATTAAGAAAACTAATAACATAAGAAATATATTCAAAATAAATATGTATTATTATTATTTCGTGATAATAATAATATCGTAAAAAACAAAAAAATCAATTTATAATTTTGATTATATCAAAGACAAACATCACAATTAATATATATATTTGTTTATCTGTCCTCTAGGAAATCTGTCTCATACATCGACATAACCTATCATTAAAGCAATCCTTAAAACATTTTGTTTATGCACACGCACATCAGTTATCAAATCCGTTTCATTCGTTATGAAAATATTAAATAAATTAACAAGTTCATAAGACACATTACATTATAAAGTATACTTAAATGCATTAATAACTATCAAAGCTAACTGCATCCGTAAAGCTAAAGCGAATCTGGTACCAATTTAAAATAAAATGGCGGATGTCAGTGACGTCACAGGATGAAAGACCAGTTTATGATTAAGTAATATCAAGATAAAGAAATAGTTTCCTAATCCTTTTTATCTTACTTCTTTCTGAGAAAAATCTATATGATTATCGATCGTTAGTGACAGCCATCATCCCTAATTAAGAATCCCGAGAAGTTCCGTGTATTTTATATAAATAACAACCCTGTACCAAGTATTGTTGAGAATGGGGAGGATTGCACCCATTGCTCCCACACTTCATTTTGTTTATATTTTTAATTGTCATAAAAATAACTCTATACTCATCTCTGTCACCTAGTATTGAGTTTTAGTTTTACGGAAATACGACTTTTTAACACTAAACCTACCAAGTACCGGTCAAATTGACCGTTCTCAAACTTTTGTAAAACTTACACATTTTTAAACGTTATAATATCGTTATCAAACTAAATTACAATTCTTAGAATATGCATATAATATTTTCTACACCCTTTACTTTTAGTTATTTCCATTATTACCTGCGTTATATAATAAAATAACTTTTAATTACCGGTCAATTTGACGGCGTGCAGTAGGAACAGGTATACAAGAATTGTCGGTAGGTTTAGTGTTAAAAGCATAGTTTATATGGATTAAACTATTATTAATCATGTATTATAGTTAATTTTGATCAAGACACATTAGAATCGTATGCGGCGTTCGTGTTGATCGTCGAAGGGGATAATTTACTGAAATCGAAGGCTTTGATGTTCAGTGGCCTTGCGCCGGGCGGCGGAGCGTGCGCCACCACGGCCCCACGAACTTGACCTTTATATGACCCACATAACATTACCTAGTGTTTGATAATAGAAAACATTTATCGCTAGTTAAAATAAATAAGATTATCAGATTAAAGATAAGAGCATGTTTATAACGCTTTATAAATACATACATACATACGTACATACATACATACATACATACATACATACATACATACATACATACATACATACATACATACATAGATACGACAACAGATTATAAAACTGTTTAAACCTTGTTCATGAAATCTATTTCAGTTTAAAGTGCATCTCTTCTTATTGCGACATGTATAAGGAAATTGCGTTATCCTGGTATGTCCAGAATCTAACAATATTTGGCTGTTGTTTTACAAATACATATAATATAAAAAAAAAGTACATTATTTTAAGATTGTTCCCCTGATATTTAGTAATGATATATGAAGTCATTTTAGCAAATATTTGGTTGAAATATTAATCTAATGTTATTAAGAACTAAATATAAAGGATTGCTTATGATTTTGTAACATATATAGAAGATAATCAGAATTTAGTCAAAATTTAAACATAAAAATAGTCTGATAATTAACATTTAAACTACTATTTTAATAGAATAAAGATGGAAGCATATTCTTAAAGGTAAAATTATAATGTTCTGAAATAATAATACAATGACTCACAACAATACACCGCTCGACAAACAGTTCGTGTCTGCTTTCCAGTATTGATTCTTAGAGTGTCATAGTCTTTTCCTATTTTGTATTATGCTCGGAGACTCCAATATTTTTTGGGGTTGTAAGTTTTTACTAGAACAATAATAGTTTTACTAAAAATTATATAACAACAGTAAGTAGTGGCAATAATTGAAAAGCAGGTGATTCTAACATTGAAATTATATAAGTAGGTAGTACTGGCTATCAATACTGTACGAAAGATTTTATTATTATTGACATTTTTGTGAGACAGTGCCTTGTAGCAGTTTATACAAATGAAAATCCGTGTAACCTTTTTAAAACGTGATTAAACTATTATGTTTGATTAAGATTGCATTACTTAATATAAGAAATAGATTTTCATTTGTAACCTTTAACCGGGCTAGTTATATAATAAGAACAATATTTAATATTCTTCTTAGTTTATTACAATTTTTATTATCGAAAGACATATAAACATCACTCATCATCAGTCTCCAGATTCGATGATGGAAGAACATGTAATATTAATAGTAAATCATAATTTATCGTAATGTTAAATCTAACTTCGCCGCCTATCGGATTTCCACCTTGGGAAATGCTTCACGGCCTCGAAAATTGACGGATCGCGTGCCTTCCACCATAACCACCCCATGGCCGACCTTACACAATGCCAATGTCTTAAGGTTGGGAATTTGAATATACTTGCTAAATCTACATTACGTAACTCTTATTCATAAGTGAATATAATTTATTTATAAATATATACATATAAATAAAATTTAAATATTTATAATTAAAAATTAACAGTATTTCACTAAATGCACATGAGTATATAGGGTACTTATATTTAAAGATAGTTATATAAAGATTTTTTTTTATTATTCTCTGTCTGTCTGTTGCGACTAATCTCTGGAACGGCTGGACCGATTTTAACAGGATTTTCAGTGGCGGATAGTTGACGTTATAAGTAAGTTAAGCTACCTTTACAAAAAAAAACCTTTTTCCGTGCGAATGAAGCCGTGTACACAGCTAGTTCTATAATATTATTTTTACAAGTTTTTCTACTTTGCATCGATATTGAAATGATTGATTGTATTTCAAATGATTTTTCGCGGTAATAATATCCTCCTGATTTAGAACTTAATTATTTGTTTATATCATTAAATAAATTCAGTGAAATGTTAACGGAATAAATAAACACGTTAACGATTAAATAAACGACTGTCGAACAAAGATAAATAAATTTAAATCGAATCAGTTAATGGGCTACTTTATTTATTTATGTATTTCTTGTTTTGTAGTCTAGTCTGTGAGGCGCTCCCAAGGCAGGGCTTCTGAGGGCCGGAGTACATTACGAAATTTAACATTGAATTTCAAACCAATATAGAATGCTAAGTATAAATATTAGCGTTTGGCGCTCCGTCGTCTCTGGCTACCCCGCAAGGGATATGGTGTGAAGCTAAATAAATAAATATTATTGCATTTGTTGTTTAATACATATCAATAGTTATAATTCTCTATTATTCCCTTGTTAAGAATGTTCAAATTAATTTGAACTTACTAACTCAGAACTTTAAGCATTAAGTGTTTCAAAGTTGAAGGCGTTATACCCCGCGGGTTTAATACTTGGTTAGTAGACTAGCGCGTTAGTATTTTAAACTTAAACACATAATATCAGGTAAGTAGTATATTGATTTTTAGTAGAGAATGACTTCTATTTGTAATATACTTTCATTTATTAGAATAATGGTAAGGGAAAATAAGATTGTCTCATTGTCACATCACTATCGAGTACATGGTTGATGGTTGATGGTTCATTGTTTACCAAGGTTTGGATTACGTCTAATGGATTCGAGGTACACTAGTGCTTTGTGCTGGTTTTGTTTGTTAACATTGTTCCCTCTTGGAGGTGAGGAATTTATTGTAGTATACTTGTATTCTTGTCAAGGGTAGGGTCACCATTGAGGATGTTTTATTAAATTAATTAACTTCTATTATGTTAGGTTCCATTTGATATCAAACTGTCTATATTATCGTGAAAATATATAATATTTAAATTTTAATGTCCCTGAATTGAAATATACAGATTTGCCAGATGTGAATTTAAAATATCTATGAATCTCTATGAATAAGTAAATATGGAAACGCGAAAAGGTCACAGGAATTTTAACACATTTTTTATATAATTATTCGAATGTATTCATTCAACAAGAAGTGTTTTAATAAAGTTATTATAGTATACTCGTGCTGGCAGCAGTGAGGATGTAGGTTACATCCTCAGTGTGACGATAAGGCGAGCTGGAGTCCTATATTTGCTATTCCGATGCAGTAGCTTCCTGTATCCTGCGACCTGGATTAAATACTATTTGCATCTCAAAATTATAATTGAATACATATAAATTAAATATATATAATCAAAAACTTTCACAATATTAAATATACTTTCTTTTCCAACCTCTTTCAAGTATTAAAACCTCTTCAAAGTACCTTTATCTTTATTTATCTTTTATCTTAAATGTTGTACGCTTAAAATGCATTTGTTCTTGCAGTGTCAATGTCATCATAATATATGTGATGCTTGAAGCATCCGACGAGGACCCTGCCATCGTGTTATGTGATCAGAATATGTTATTCAAGGTTCAAGACAAAAGGCCTTCATTTCTCTGTATCGTATGTTCTCGGTTCTTAAAATGAAATGATAATTGTATTGAATTATGCTATTAATGAAGAGAACATATTAATATTAATATGTTCTCTTCGATGTCTGTATGATTTATTTTAATATATGTAAAATGGCAACGGTTTCACAAAGGTTCCAGATTCGAGCCCTGCCTGTCGTTTGATTTTTCATTTTATATTTTATTGAAATTTTATAATATCTCTATTTACATATATTTATAATTACATAACATATATATATTTGTGAAATCAAGATGTCTAAGATTAAAAATCTAAACTATTAAATAAATCTGTAACTGAAAATAAAAGATTTATCTGATTTAATTAAATCCATTCCTAATGTGAATATATTTCCTTTCCCCCCACCCCCACTCGAATTAACGGGAGAGATAAACTCGAGCACTATTCCATTACCGTGTTAGTTAAAGTTTACGGATAGAATAATTGATTAGGATTGATGAATTGGCAACATTTATAATGTACAAGGGAGAGGGAGATTAAGAAACCTCTGCATTCTGTTGCTTCACTGTAATCACTTTCAAGAGATCTTAGCATTGTTAGTTACAAAATGCATTAATTACTATTCTTTTGAATCTTTAAAGTTATCATTTAATCTCTTGTAAAATGAAGATTTTAATGGCGTGGTTATTTATTCTGATTTCATTTTGTTTCAAATCTAAAATAAATGAAATGACTAAAAAAGAATAAGAAAAGCAGGAAAAAAAATAAAGGTAATGTATCTAAGAAATAAATAACTATCACTTGATTGATGAAATTTTACATTTTGTTAATAAAAATGTAATAATGTTGAAAAAGAATTAAAAAATCACATTAACTTAAAATACTACTTAAACTTGTAATGTTTGTTAAAATATATATTTTTAATCGAAATCAAAACGTTGTATTTAATATTCAAAGTAATAAAATAATTTGTTATTATCATTTATTAAAAAAAAAATTGTTTTGAATGCATGTCTAGTGTGTAAATCTTTCAAAAATATATAATTAATTATTATTAAGTAATGAAGATATATGTATTAATTTAAATAAACATTATTTAGCAAAAACCTTTCAAGATTATTTAAATTTAGACTAAAACGCATTATTATTCTTAAAAAATCGTATTATTATCTATTTGTTTATCTGTGCAAACATCACAAGAAAAGTTCTAGCTGAATTTACTTGTAATGTTGTAAACTTGTTTGAAACCCGCTGTGAACGATATTTCCTACTCTTTAAATTTCAACTTACACATGGGTGACTTAAATATTTTTCCCCGTCACAATCAGGTATATCAATGAAAAAAAATATACATGTATTTTTAACCTCAAGGTATTTGGAAAAGTGTCCCTGTTTAGGGGAACGAAGATGGATCCGCCTAATAAGGGCCGGTTTCAATTAAGGTCCATCTTTTAAAAATCCCTATTAATATTCAAACCAAAATGGACAATATGCGGGCCTTCTCCAGAAAGTAATCATAAAAGCGAACCGACGTTCATTGCTTTTATGATGGCCATTTTGTCAGTGACTCAGTGTATAATTTCACGTTCCTACGTGTCTCAATTAATAAAATATATTGTTAGAATTTTGCGCGGCTTTAGTAATAAAATCTGTTTATTAAGTAATAGTGTTTTAAAAGTATTGTTAAAATACTTTCAGAACTGAAGCTTTTTAATCTCATTTTTTGTTCGTTTTCCTTAGAACATATCTAATTGTTTAACAAGGTCCAATTTGTTGTCCCAAAATAAGGCCAGGACCTTGTTAGGGGTATTAATTTTAAAAACTATTTTCAAAACAAATTTACTCATTCTGTTTGAACCACAGAAGAACTTTAATATATAGGTGTCTCAACTTTTCATATTTATAAGAATTTATAAGACCACATGAATTTCTAAGAAATTCTGTTTAGTTATTCGAAAGTAGTGAACTTAATTGTAATTTACAGTTTTTTTTTAAAGATATTACTTTTCCGATTTACAAGACCTAAAATCTTGCACTGAATTGTGGACCTTATTAAGAACCCTAGTGCTCAATAAGGACCAGATACGCACTTTTAAAAACACTGTTTATTAGTAACTAGCAGTTAAAGCCTTATTTTTGTACAATATTTTCTTTTTACTTTATCTGATAATGATGTCTTACAAATTAACGCACATGACAAAATTTATTTATAAGGATTACCAAAAACCCGATATTTTCTAGATGCCTTTACCTAATATTGAAATATTTTTGTATAGGTTCAGAATTAATGCGAGCAATATAAAAAAAAAATTACCAATGGTAACCCGCTGATTGGTTTATGGCGTGACATTATAATACACGATAATAATATATTGAGAATGTTGTTGACGGTATTGTAACGGTTAACTGATTTAAAATACATATTCTATTTGTAAAATAACTGTTTTATAATGACACTATTATTCCATATATATCTGTATCATAAATAATGATACACATAAACAGAACATTTATTGAAGCTTTTATCTATTGCGATTCAAGTTATTTTCATTTTATTGTAATGATTGTCTTTGTTATGCAATATATAGGTCGTTAGCTCGGTCTGAGGACAATTGTTTCATCGGTAATGATGGCAATCAAAATGCAGGTTCTGTTCGTTGGATGGAACAGAGGATTCGGTAGCGCCGCTTTGGTATCAATATTTTACGAGTATTTAACTTAGATAAAGATCACATCCATTTAAATGTAACTATTATTAATTATAATTATATATAAATATTACTCGAAACTAAAAGAGAAGACATTTAAACTTTTACGTTTTCAATAGTAATTATACTTTGTCCAATATATTATTAGTCTTTTGACATCTCGATTGACATGTGTAGTGATGTCCTTAAGATTCTTGATGCGATACCATTCCGATAATAGTACTATCATTAATCGAATTACGTACCTGCCTACGTAAACCTAATAACAGATATAGACATTTTGATTTTGGTTTAATATTGTCTTAGTTTAAAATGATTATTTGGCTACGCGACAACGGAGAATATGTGGACGGCTCCATGTTAAAAATATTTAAAACAAAAAGGAAAACAAAACGCTATGTAATTAATAAAATGACAGCACAATATGGCCATACCAAGCTTAGGATTCCTCCATACCACAGCCAGAACAACGCCATAGAACTTATATGGGCACAAGTAAAAGGGAATGCTGCGAGAATCAATACAAGCCCCTCATTCACAGCGAATAAAATATTGCAATTGCTCAAAAATGCTTGCACCTCGTGACGGCCGAAAACTGATCAAGTGTGGTGGAGAGAACTAAGAGAGTCATAGCTCGAGCATAAGCTCTCATTTGATAATATACTTACAGAAGAGCTATTCGTTAATATTACAGAAGACTCCTCATCGGACAAATCGAGTATAAATTGTTATTCTGAAGACTCGTGTTAGTAAAATAAATTAAACTGTCCTAATTGTTTCATTTGTATGCCATAAACCAAGAAGAAAATAAAATAATGTTATTTATAAAGTTTAAATGTCTTTATATCAAATAACATATTAATTACACCTTATTTAACATTACAGAAGAGTTTTTCTTTAGCAGATATAATACTCGTAGCATTGTTTTTTACCGATTATTTGTAATCGATGGCACAATCGTAGTAATCATTATGTGTGGCACATCACTAAGTGGGCGGTACCCTTTCATGAAGTACAATATTATTTGTATGACATTTTAACGTAAACAATACAAAACTTCATAGGTGGGCGTGAGCTTTCAAAAGACTTACAATATAATGTACAAAGTATAGTTCTAACACCTTTCAGTATAACGATTTAATCCTTAATATATCTTTTTCCAAATTTGTAGTTTTAATCAGAGCAGTGTAAATTACATAGCCAATAACCCCTGACTTTGTCCGAATTACTGACATTAACCGTTATTTTAAACAAATTTAAAAGTTTCCAATGTCATTCTTAAAATTTACAAAATATTATTTCACATTTTGATTATTTGTAAACAACGATACTGGATATAATAACAAACATTTTTAATATTAGTAATGTAGCAGTTTATTTTTATTACCAAATAAAATGTTATTATACTATGATTAATAATAATAATATAAAAATTTAATCTAAATATTATATATATGTATATATACAATTATAATTAAATAGTCATCCGATCTATTCTATGAAACACTCTTAAAGTGAAGGTCAATCAAGTGGATAACTTGAAGAATTACAAAGTAATTTCAAGACTCAATTACCCTCTCTTAAAGTCTCTTTGCCTAAAATAGATTCCAGCTATCTAGGTACTGGTCATGCAAATATTAGAAGTAAAATAAATTCGATTAATTCATTACAATGTTTTACTAAAATATCAAATGAAATCGCTGACCTAACCTAACCGTACCATAATCTTATTTTATTTGTAATATTAATCTAGTAATGGTTAGTATATTATGGTACACAGACCAACATACCTAAGTTATATAAATCTTTGAGCCATACGATGAAACACGTAACCGAGGACTTCATTCCAACTTAAACGCCGTCCACAACCGATTGGAGACGGCAGCCGGCCTTGTTGTTTTTGACGCAGATATCTCAACCTAGTGACACAGCGTACTTATCACACCCGTGGTATAAAATAGACCACCATTTTATACCACACGCCGGGGTGTCTCTGTTCGTAAAGGAGGATATCTGCTACCGTCGCTTTCCGGTTTTTGAAGGTCGGGACCTGTCTGTACTCTTGCTGCACGTGGACATGGATGACCATGTCAGAGTCTATGCGTGCCTCTACATATCTCATAGAGGTAATGCAGAAACGGATCAACTCTCGTGCATGTTCAGGAAGATTGACGATCTGCTATCACAGACCCCCTCCGCCGAAGTCGTAGTCCTCGTAGACTTCAATGCGCACAATACCGATTGGCTAGGGTCTCCTGCCACCGACTACGCGGGGAGATCTGTGTTCAGCTTTACTCTGGCAAATGGCTCTCATCGAAATTGGGTATCAGCATGCAAGTACCCGCCTGGTACGTGCAATTTCTAGGCGCTGTCCAAAGCCACTCTGGATAACTTTTGCTAGCCATCCGCCATTGCACACCAGGAAATACCTTCTGGCCCACACGGCAAAAGAGAAAGCCGATTTCTTGGGCAATTATCTGAAAGTCTTTCTTTTCCTTGGATGTTCATAAGTTGAGTGAGCCAGATGGTATTTCTCTCTCATATTTCCATATTTTCTAATTATGTTACTGTGCTCAGCTCTGGTCCGAATCATCCCAATATCAGTTTCTATCTTTTGATAGCGTACAAAGGAAAGCCATTCGGATTGTCGTACCCTACACGTTCCCGTGCTCTGTGAACGGTTGGACTCTCTGGCATTGCGTAGGGACGTGGCCTCTTTGTGCGTCTTCTATTGCAATTACAACTGGGAGTGTTCCGTAAAGTTACTTGATCTAATACCTGCCGCCGAATTTCATCACGGCACCGCAAGACATCGCCTGCGATACCATCCGTACCGCCGGAATGGCTGCCAATCCTCCATTTAATTATTTATTTAGCCTTTATGGTTTATTTGTTAAAAAAGGCGAACTTTTTGTGGGTGCTTTTCTTATTTCTTCAGGTAAGGCATTACAAAGTAGCGAGGCTTGAATAGCAAAGGAATTTTGGAAAAAATCACTGTTATGGGGAAGATTTGCCGTTTTCAGATTAGTTGAAGAACGAAGAATTTGATCGTGTGTAGCATGAAGATACTGAATTTTTTTCTTTAAGATAAGAAGACAAAGTTGGATTATATGAGACATTTCTACAGTTAGGCCTCCGATGAATGGTAAGCCATTAAGTCGAAATTGGGTGATCTTACCGTATTTACGGAAGCCAAAGATATACGAATACAATTATCAAGGAGGCGCTCTTATCTATAATTGTCAAAATTAGGGCATTAACTAACATCAGCTTCGTCTTGAGAAGGAAATATTTCGTACGGTAAAGAGACTGAAGTGTAGTGTAACTTTACGTCTGATTTCCTTAACGTGTAATTGCCAATTCATTGTGCTGTTGATGTATAATCTAAGATTTTTTACTGTTCTTGGTACTATAATTGTATTACCATTGTATACTTGTGATAAGTTATTTAAATCATACTTAGCCAGGAGTAATACTACTTTGCAAATACAATTGCAAGTCAGCAGAAATGATAAGAACAGTCAAAATTAGAAACTAGAGTATTTATAAACATAGAAAATAGTGTTCGAGAAAGTATACGGCCTTGCGGGACATCAGTTTCCATATTAACCCATACTGAGGATGAGTTTCTTGAGCGAACTGACTGCTGGCGGCCATGAAGATGAGCTATGAATGTCCATTATGCGGTTTACAACACCCTTTCTTCCACACCATTAAGATATAGAACGAACTTCCTTTGACGGTATTTTCGGACACGACATGGATACCTTCAAGAAAGGCGTTTACTCCCACCTTCAAGGCCGGCGACGCTCTTGCGGTTCCCCGGATGTTGTAAGAGTTCGTGGGCAGTGGTGAACACCTGTCATTCGTGACCCGCATGCTACTTTGCCCTCCTTTAACATAAACAAAAAATAAATAATACAAAAGAAAAATAATAAATTTGTTTCCACTTTTTTGTTGTCTCCATTTTTTGGTATTATTTTTTGATATAACAAAATAATATAATTACACTAATACTATTTTTATAAAAAGGTAAAGTTAGCATGTCGGAAATATAACTTAATCTTATAAATCTTAAAATCAATTTAAAATATTATTTTAACAATAATAGACAAATTTTACCTAGATTGTCTTGTAATAAGGCTAGTCTTTGTTACAAAAAAATTCTTTCCCGTGAAAGAGAGAAGTTTCCGGAGTAGAAAGTATCATGTTAGACAATAAGCTACAACCACATTCCATTTTAACAACATTGGTACAAGAATATTTGAGTGTTACGCTAATAAAGAAACATAAAATTTTAGTTTTGTACCTACAAACAAACAATGGATTTAACAACTAAAATAATATATACTGCATATTATTATATGAGTAGACAAATCCGGGCAACAACCTTGTATCTGTAAGCATTTATGTTTTGGACATCTAAGAGAAAATTATTTAATGGATAAATTAATTAATCTATTGATATGTAATTGCAATAAGAAACATACTCGTATGTTTAGTAAATTGATGTATGATAATTTAACGAACAGATGCTTATGAGATCAGACACAGAGGTTATTACAAATCGCAAATCAATTACAAAATTATCATTAAATTACACTTCACAGACACTAGTCGTAATTTACTTCAAATAACTTTAGTGAATATAGATTAGATATACTTTAAAAGATTACCAAATATAGATTGAAAATAAATATAGATATATTATTTAAACAGATTGACCTAATGACTCAATGTAAAAAATATTGAAATCAGAACGTTGAAATTTTGGAGCTGCTGTTGCAGTTTCCTTTTATTACATAAATAAAAAATAAATATTTTTAGATTCCATTTCTAAAAGGGGTAAATTTTAAAATAAATAATAAATGTAAATTTGGCTGTATAGAAATAGAAACACGAGTCTATATAGATATTTGAAAAAAAATCTAATTCATGTAAAACGGGGGTATACACTAGTATTGAATACAACTTTAATTTTATATCAACAATTCGGTAGCTGAAGTGTTTGCAGCGATGTTAATCAAACTGAAGCATTGCATTTTACTAATCTGTTATTTGACAGTTACCAGTCGGTACACAAATAGCCGCACCAGCGTCATAACGGCCGATGCCCTCTTTATTGTTAAAGGATATCTTTTATGGATATATGTACTCATGTGTTTTGCCTAAGTACCGCTCGGACTGAATAATCCGTTTATGTTTAACGTACAACTCACAACGATTTTCCTCAATAACATTTATTGATTCTTCTTTCTTATTGATCCTAATAAGGGCCGGATTTTTGGAAATTATTGAATATATATTTAGGGATGTTCATTTGTAAGATATCATAATCAGATAAACTATTGATATTTAATAAAAAAATATTGTAGAAAAACTAAGACTAATATTATTAGTCGCACTTTTAAAAAGTTGTTTTAAAAGGGCGCTAGGGTTCTTAATAAGGTCCATAATTGAATTGCAATATTTTAGAGTTAGTATATCAGAAACATCTTATCTTTAAATAGCAATGGCTTCAAATTACTTTTAAGTTCGTGCCTTCGAATAATGAAACAGAAATTTGTAGAAATAAATATCGTAGCCCTTATAAAGTCTTAGAAAATTTATATGACTTCTAGCGTTTTTCTAGTGTAGCCCTTACAAAGTTTTAGAAAATTTATAAAACTTCTATTTTTTTTCTAGTTTAAAATGACACAAATTTTAATTTTTTCCATTTTTAGAAAACAACAAAATGTTACTACTCAGTTATTTTTTTATCCTTGAACCTTATTAAGTATTACACTTCTTAAATCGTGATATGGACCTTGTTAGGTATTTAAGAATAACAAATTACAACCACTACAACTAAAGATTAAGCGATAATCGATAATTATATTTTTTATTATATCTTTATAAATATTATTCGGTTTAGTAATAAACATACATATAAATAATATAAAAATAAGTATATAAATAAAAAATGGCACATTTTCATCAAATACTTATTTACTTTTTTTTCTTCCAGATTTTATATTATACTTCAACGCATTGCACGTATTTTTGTCACATCCAGAGCATTCTGAAGATCTTTTTCTTTCTTGAAAGAAATGTATAAACAATATTCATATCAAAAGCTGTATAGAATTGCGTCAATAAAATGATTATAAATACTTCAAAACGAATGGGTAAATTTGTTTTTTTTTGTAAATTAGTTTTAAAATTTAGCACCCCTTACAAGGTCCGTGCCTTATTTGAGACAAAAAAGTGTACATTCTTAAGCAATTACACATGTGCAGAGAAAAACAAAAAAAGCAAAAATTTTGGTTACTTACCCGGTCAATCCACTTTCTGAAAGTATCAGATTTAATAATTGAATAACCGGTTTTATTACTAAAACCAAGCATAATTCAATCAGTGTATTTAATAAATTGGCACACTTTGACCGTTTCTGAAGTTATACACAGAACCACTGCCAAAATCGCCATTAAAATAAATAGGGAAACAATGAATCTCGGTGTGTTTTTATGTTTAGTTACCTGTGAGGGCCCACATGATGCCCTTTTTAATACACGTATGTAGTGCGGGAAGTTCGTAGAATTAACCTAATTTGGAACCGGCCCTTTTTAGGCGCAATCCTTTGAAAAATTAAAGTTACATTTCTACAAAATGTATTATTATTCTCAATTAAGATAAACTAATATGCTATCACGAAAGCCTTTGTTAATTGTTATTGTTATTGTTATTGACCTACTTTGTATTTGAAAACAATTCCTAGATACCTAATTATATTTTGCCCCGACAATTTAAATAAATTAGTATTCATAAATTATTCTACTCACAGACGATGTTACATAATATTATACGGAAACTCATCTAAACATTTTCTAGCATTTTCATATTATTAGCAAATGAAATTAAAATCACTTCGGAAAAAGATAATTTGTTTTCTTTCACGTAAATGTAGAATACATAATACTTTAAATTTATAAATTCTGGACGTCACATTGAGGAGGGGGTGAGGGTGTCTTTTCTAAATAAAAAAAAGGTAGAAAGGTTAAAATACTAAATCCATGCCATGACTGCATAATTTAAAACGTTTTTCCATTTTTTTTCGTATTTGGACTGGAAGAAATATATGTATTATGTATGTAATATTTTTGCATAAATTTTGCTGACTTAGATTTGTTTATTCATCACTTTTTACAAACCAGAATAGAAGAAAAAAATTGGTAAAAAAGAACACTACTCCTTAAGTTGTTTGATTTTTATCACTTATTACACTATGATTTAATAAGATCTTTCTATAAGTTATAAATCAAAGTTATTTTTAGTCAGTAGTTTAAGTAATTACACAAATAAAACATAATTTATTTGAAGGGTAGTAAATATAACTACTCTCACTCATTCATTCATTTTCAATGTCCGATATAATCCTGCCATTGAGAAAAGGTAAGCCATACTCCCGCCCTCTGCACGCCGCAACTCTCCCCGGACCGCGTATATTGCCAGCAAGTACCAACTGCCCGAGGTAACCCGACCGACGCAAACGGCTCGCCCGCCAGTCATCGAGCGGCGGTCTTACGAGACGTTGCTGTGGAGCTCCGGACTATATTTCAAAATTCATCTGACATGCGCGAATAGATTAACATATATTTTGAATAAAAACAAGCATTCTAATTGGATTTCAGTGACGAAATTCTGTGACAGTGAAGTGTTGTTTGTAGTCACACATCTGTAAGTTTCTTATTCAGATCTCGATTTACGCTTGTGGTGTGTTTATGTTGGGAGCGCGGCGCCCGTTTCATTTGGCGTGTTGGAGGGACGTCGCCCCCGAGGAGTTCTAGGAGGTAAGGTGCTAACATGATTATTTTAAGGATTCACATATAAGCACACGGGTTATCGCGAGCGGCATCTTTGTGATGGTGATTTATGACCAACGCAAAGCCGGTTTCTTCCCTAAACGAAGATGCCATCAAATGAATCCGGTTACGAAACACCAGCTACACTCATTTGTTGTCCTTGGGAACATTTAAACTGTGTCAATATTAAAGAAACTATTTAAATGCATTTATAACTATTTTAACGCTTCTACAATTACAATATTTTGAGGTTGTGACGAGTACATGCAATATACTTTGTAAAATGACTAATATTTTAGTTTGCATTTTTAAAGTATGCTTTTTAATATGCACACAATATTTTAGAGGATAATTGGATAAAGAAAAATACTTTTATTACTTATAGAGTTTATAAGTGCATGTAACAATAACAATAATAGTCGTGTAATTGTAGTGATGTTATTAAATAAATTATAATAATTTATTTATATCGAAGATATAATGAACATACCGGTACTCTATTCCGGGTTTTTTCTATTTTTTTTTGTTTTTAATATACATACCGTCATTTAGATTCGGATTTTTTAAAGGACTGATATATAGTTATGTAAGTTTATAACAGTTTTTTCATTCTCTTCGATCAGTAGGTAGGTATATTCAGACTTGTGAGCTAGAAATGCTTCTTAATACTCGATGCTTCGCCCCTAGACCTACATCGGTTTAGGGCGAAGCTTTTTTTTATATTCGACATTTTCATTGTCTCTGAAGCGTTCTGATTCACCGAATGCATTTTAAAATTAAAATGTTTCGAACGAGGAATTGAAAGACCGGACATATTAATTTACTTAAACAATATTATGTATTAAAATATTATCTTGACTCATGAATGCATTTATTTATTTATTTCATGTTATCGCAGTTATTGTAAAAGCCGTAACGCACGAACTGTGAAGTCATTGGCCATAAAGATGATGTCAGAGGTGTGCATACACACAATAGAATATATTAAACATTTTCATCCATATAAAAAATATATAATTCTAATATTTTAATGTTTTGTTTCATTATATTTATTATAGGAAGGTTTAATGATAACTCCGGAACTTATTTTTGATCGTACAAAATCGGAATGTTTAAAATTGTTTTTAAATTAACCCACTTCGATTATTTAATAATGTTTTTAACTTTTGACCGAAATATTATAATAGCATCTGTAGCGTCACAACAGCAAAATACAAGAATTATTAGTTATAAAATATTTAATGTCTAACACATGTTAACCGTTCGACTCGCAGTTGGCAACTAATTTTGTTAAGGTTGTAATCCTGAATATATTGTAAGTATCTATAACAAATTAAATTGATTCGTATCTTGTAAATTAGACAAAGACATACTTAAACTTAATAGAATGTGAAGTGAATTTCAAGTAATACAAATTCGAGATCGGTTAAGGAATATTGAACCCACAGGAGTGGTTGATCAAATAGTCCCGTTTCAACAGCTGTTTGTACTTGCTGTTTGAATTTACAAAATACGATTAAAATTTACAAATATCATACTAAACGAGGTCTTGGCGACAATAAGCAAATATTTGTAATTTAAGTCACAGTAACACTGATTAGTTAATGATGTTTTGTTCGTACCTTATTAAATTATGTTTTTTTAGTAAAAATATAGTTTTCTATCGAATTGTGTGAAAACTAAAGCTTATTATAAAATTAAAATTATATATGTCACAATGGGAATATTTGTTAATAATTGTGGAGAAGATTGTCAGAACCACCTTCTCCATTGGTTTGTAGAAGTTCTCCAATATGAATAACCTATGCTTATTTTTTTTGTCTGACCCGGGATCGAACCTTACACCCATTATCAATGGGTATAATTCACTTTAAATTTCATTATCTTTAGATTATTATTGAGTAGTTATTAGTGTAAGTGGTGATTGATAAAGAAAATGTTATAACAATTAATTGAATCCCAAGTTGCTTATAAATATACGAATATTGCTTCCACAAGTGTATATATATGGCTTCCTCTCCTTGTGTCAGCTGTGGCTTCGTTATTGTAATCTATATATAAATAAAATTAAAGTGTCTGTCTGTAATTCTAAATTAACTAATTGTAATCAATATATATATATATATATATTTAAAATTGATGTGTCCGTTTGTAATTCTAAATTAACTAATTCACTAAATGCATATGAAAGTTTATACGGTACTAATAATAAAAACCTGTCTGTCTGTTTGTACGAGGTAATCTCTGTAACGGCTAGACCGATTTTATCAGGACACTGATAATGTTTTGTGTTATTTGGGTTAATTTATTTTAAAATTATTCCCCGCGAACGAAGTCGGGAGCACGGCTTGTTAGAATTAATATTTTAGAACAGTAGTAATAATAATAATCGTAACTCGATAAACGATACTCAAAAGCACTTACAATCGTGATATATTGTAACTTAGTTTACTGAACTGCTCCAATAAACTCATTCTTGTATTACCTGTATTACGTATTACCGTAATTTTTGATGTTACGGTGAACGGAAACTTGGTAATTTTAACTTTTATTACCAGATCTTAATGACTTTCGGATGTATTACTAATTGTTGTTAAAGACGCTCGGTAATCATTTGGTGCAATGATAGCGTATGTAAATATTATGTATTTTGTTGTATTTATTTTCATTTATCACTAGTTATGCCCGTAACTTGGTTTGCGTATTTTTTTTAAATAAAAGTATACTTATAACATCAGGTATCAGCCAGTGAAAGTTCTGTTAAAATTGGTTCAGCCGTTTCAGAGATTATCCCGACGAAACAGAAACAAGATTAAAAAAATATATTTTTATGTAAGTACCGTATATAGTGAAAATCTTTTGATTCGGAATTACATATATATATATATATATATATATGTAGTTATATATATATGAAGGGGTGATTACTTAAAGTTTATGCTTCCATAATAAGTTTCTTATGAAGTTTCTCGATACTCGTTTCTTGTTTGTTCTTTGACTAAGTATTTAATTAGTTCATCATAGTGCTATTTCCAAGAGTTCCTTAACATTTTTGTAGTGACTTATTAACTTATCATCTGGTAGGAACTGTTTTTATATTAAATTGATATAAAATTTATTGGTTTGCATTTAGACATACGTACACACACACATACACACACACATATGTATATATACGTACATATATATTGGAGTAAATGTTTAGTTTTTTTATTCAATGTTAATTGTTAAAATTCAAAATTTTTTATTGTATTTTCAAAACAAAAAAAAATCCGATTTGAAATTCTTATAATACATTTTTAAGTTTATTATTAATAATATTAACTTATTTGATATTAACACTAAACCTACTGATAATTCTTGTGTTCCTACCGCACGCGGTCAATTTGACGGGTAATTAAAAGTTATTTTATTATATAACGCAGGTAATAATGGAAATAACTAAAAGTAAAGAGTGTAGAAAATATTATATGCATATTCTAAGAATGGTCATGTAGTTTGATAACGATATTATAACGTTAAAAATGTGTAAGTTTTACAAAAGTTTAAGAACGGTCAATTTGACCGGTCCTGGTAGGTTTAGTGTTAATTAACATGTCCAATAACAATATTTGAAGGTCATCATCCTGTCCTTATCCCAAATCTTATCCCGTCATCATTTCAAACATCATTTTTAGTCTCCATCCATTTTCTATGGGTCTGTCGCAAGTGTCCTGATATAAACCTTCATATTCATACTTAAACTTCCTGGATCATGTTCCTTATTTCCTGTTCCTTCCTCATTATTAAGGAAAATATTGAAATATTTCGTATTTTTAGCTAATTATTTCCATATTTTCCTTAATATCCTTTTACACCTTCATACTTACCCGAAATACTTCTGATTTCTATCTTCCCTCTGGATAACTCTTCTATTCCGTCATTTCTTGTATTGTAATGCAATTTTATCTTAGGATAATGTTGTAGTATTGTAGTATTGTAGTATTGTTGTTGTATTTCTGTTGGTGTAAATTCCAAATAACCTAAATATAATTTATTCCATACGGCCTTTGTCCTTTATGTTCCTTAAACCTTGTCCTCAAACATGTATGTATGTATATTATATATGTATGTATTTTATGGCTCGATGGTTTAGTGGTGGACACTCCTGAGATGAAGTTTCGGTTTGATTCTCGAGGGATTTTGTATGATACGAACTATTTTTACAAAATTTCTTGTATTTTAAGTCCGTTTATTTTTATGTTTATAAGTACTTATCAAATGCGGGTTAATAATTAAATAAAATAAATTGTAATTGTTTTTTTTTAAATTGCAATTTAAGTCCTAATTAGGTATTATTACACCCTTGTAATATTTTAACACTAAACCTACCAGTACCGGTCAAATTGACCGTTCTTAAACTTTTGTAAAACTTACACATTTTTAAACTTTATAATATCGTTATCAAACTACATGACAATTCTTAGAATATGCATATAATATTTTCTACACTTTTTACTTTTAGTTATTTCCATTATTACCTGCGTTATATAATAAAATAACTTTTAATTACCGGTCAATTTGACGGTGTGTGGTAGGAACAAGTATATAAGAATTGTCGGTAGGTTTAGTGTTAATATAATTTAGATGTTAAGCAACAAGTAACTTTTTATTCTATACCAAATTTTGTCCCTGTCTCTGGACGCACTATGATTGAAGTAACTGATAACGCAGAAATCTTTTTATTGTTAAAGTTACATCAAAATCGATACACGATTCCCAATAGGCTAGACTACAACTCGCAAGAGACCGAGATTTTAGTATCAAGTTAGAATTTCCTTGAAGTCAATCAATAATTTGACAGAAAAACAGTAATACTGTAATAATATGATTATTAAAATAATGTTTGATTATTTTGTTTTTCTGTTCCTAGCAATTCTAGTAGTTTTCTTGGATTTTCAAGTAAGGAAATAGTTTTTTTACTAATTATAATTGTATGCCATACTTACATTGGGTTTTGTGTTCAGTGACATGGTGTCAGCTGATTTTAAACGGTTCAGTAGTTTTGATTGTGCAGACGGACACATGTAAATAATGTGTATTTAACATATTCAATGATCTTCATTTTATTTTAAAGTAATATATATATAGCTCTGCCCACGACTTCGCCTGGAATATATATTTTTAAATAGAATTAGCCTAAGTTCCTTATAACATCTATCCGCCAGTGAAAGTCTTGTTAAAATCGGTTCATCCGTTTCAGAGATTACCTAGAACAGACAGATAGACATTTCAATTTAATTTATATGTATACATTATATAAGTAAATTATTGATAACGCAAAATTAATACATAGAACATTTTTATACATAATATATTCTATATATAATATATTTTATATTTTTACCTAATTTGTATTATTATTTACGTAATACCTTTTAAGTATAAATATATATTTATTATATGAATTTTAATTAACGATAAATCGTTAAAATTAATGACAGTGTCGTTGATATAACTGTATGATATGTGGTGTGAGTGTTTTTTTATGTATATATAAATAAATAAAAAATATATTGCATATATATTATATATTAATCGATTTATTGTTTTGCAATATCATGTTGGAGATGAAGTGAGGTCGTATTATTATGCTGTTTTACACTCCTAGTGCATAGGGGGAGGGGGGGGACTAGGGGCCCTAACAATAAAAAACTAATTTTTTACTCTTTACTAAGAATATGTACACACAATACTATCGATATCAAAAAAAATCTATTAACTATAAATTTTTTAAACAAATTGACAGACAAAAAAAAATTTGCAAAATAATTAATAATTATTTCCCTCTGACTTCCAAATCCGGCCCTGACATAATATATAGATTAATTTGAACAACGTGTAGGACAAAGACGCACCCTGGCGTCAACAATACGTACTATTGGAGTGGAAAGTTAATTAAAAGTTTCTTAACGAAGTAGTCCTTAGTTCGTCCCTGTTATAGTCAAAGACTTTATACGGGTCCTAATTTCTAATTTAGCAGAAAATAATAAAAATATAATGTCAATATCATTAATTAATAAATAAGATATGAAATGTTAAAAGATAATA